>JABFFI010000630.1:24948-38660 GCA_013623725.1 Fusarium robinianum | reverse complement strand
CCCCCCCCCCCCCCCCCCTTGCGCCCCTTCATCATGTCATACTCTCATCATCACCAACCACTCTATTTGTGACCCTTGAGGTGCCACTCAAACACCCTGCGGAACGTCTCCTTCGCATCCCCCTCCATCACATCTCCATGGCAAGGAATCATGGTAACAAAATCCCACTCGTTGATCCGCGCAATGCTGTCGTTGAAGCTGTTACGGTCCTTGGCACCGAGATACCAGTTGAACCGCTTCAACCACTTCGCATCACCACTGGTACTCTGCACCCCGGCAAAGATCTTCCCAGCGAGACCGTCCTGCGGCCTCTCCGCCTCGGGGACCTTGCTGTACTGCTCCGTCGCGGGGAGGTTGAACACCAAGTCCGCCTGGACGACGACACGCTCCGGCTTGTATAGGAACACGAGCTCGAGGTTCGCGTGCCCGTCGACGTACTCGTAGTCAAAGTCGGCGTCGAACTCCGGGTCGATGCGCGTCTCGAGCTTGGTCGCCTTGGTGAAGACGACTGCGAACTCCTCGTTGCCGATCTTGGGGTCGTCTTGCTGCTTGGCGCGCTTCTCAGGGAGGCCCTCGGGACCGATGACCTTGGCGGAAGGGTACTGCTTCGCCCACTCCGAGATGAAGATGTGGTGCTCGTAGTCGAGGGCGATGATGTAGCGGACCTCGCCGCCCATTTCGGCTACTTTGGCTTTGGTGGCTTCGGTGAGGGCCACGGGGGAGAAGACGGCGAGGTTGCCGGAGGAGAGTTTAACTGAGGAGGAGGTTAGCATATGATCAATGATCCAAACGAGGCTGCAAGGCTGTATTGTATTGTAGTAGCTCGCAAGGGGGTGTTTGGTACCTAGTGTTCCTCGTCCGCCAATCTTGATCTTCCCAAAGCGTGCAAAGGGCACGGAAAAGGTGACGATGTTGGGAGTCACGTTGCGGATGACCATGACCTCATCGGGGTTTGAGGGGATGAGCTGCGACGACATGGCTGTGATGTGGCGTGACTGTGAATTGAAGAGATTTGTGTCAAGCAAAGGCAGTGGCCTCTTGTTGTAGGTGAAGTAGATGTTGTTCTTGTTGTTCTTGCTGTTGTTGTGGTTGTTGAGGTTTCGAGTTGCGGTTGTGGAGGATGATAAGCTTGTAAAAGGCCTGCTGAGTGAGGTTGCTGAGGATGGTGATGGGGTAGTGTGGTGACTGCTGATCTTGTATTCAAGTGCTTGTTGTGTTTCTGAGAATAAAGATTTTGCCAAAGCAGGGCGCGGAACGCCGTTTAAGTAGTAGGCATGGCCAACCGAGGCGCATCTCAGCCGCAACATCACGGGCAAGGTTCTCGACAAGTCTACTCGGTAGGTATGTCACAATCAACTCACAAACATCGCCTTTCTCACCCTAGTCGAACTTGCTGCCCCCGGTTGGTAATGCAGAAAGTCGTCGTTGATTAGTGATGACATCAACCACCGACAGCGCCCCAGCTGCCCCCCCCAAAGGCGTCGGAGCTAGGTATGTAATTAGGAACTACGCTAGGCGGTCTAGGGAGTGTGGCGGGTTCGGCCGATTGAAACCACCCGGCCCGGGAGCTTGGGGGTAGGGAGGGTACATGTAGGGAGGACGGTTTGATTTGGATTCGATGCCGAGGCTCGGGAGTTTGCATTCATCCATTCATTGGATTTGCTGCACCATGGTTTCTAAACTAGTTCTGTGGCACGATAATGAGAACAAATTCAGCCCCATGGAACTTTTTCAACATTGATATTTGTCAACGGCGATGCAGCCAGTTGAGCGGAACCGACTACCTACATTGCAAGCCTCATACAGGCCTCATCCAGGCCTCGTACATACCTAGGTACATGACATAGTTGATTCCAGAGCATACCCTAAGCTCATGAATGGCTCCACGAGACCCTGCAGCCGTTACTGATACCTAGACCCAACGATTTGGAATCGCGAAAATTCGGAACCGCCGACAACGCCGCATATACCCAGGTAGGTATGCATCCACAAACCAATTCTCGCGAATAGGGCCAAACAATCAACAAGATAAGCATTGCTGACCAAGCACAACCCCTGCAAGCCTCAGACGCATCCCTATTTCTTGATTACTTTCAACATACAATTCATTAATTCCCATCAGACCAGATGGATACCCTCAAAGAAAGAAAAACCCGCATCAAAACCAAAATCAACCATCAACCCCAGAGCCTCCAATAACCCGCGGAAATACCGAACAATTCCCCCTCCCCTCATCTCCTCCACACACATCTCCCAGCTTCCATATTGTCCAGCCCAAGACCGCAGCCACCTTATCACCGGCGGAACCAATCAACGAGCCCAAATACCTCCTCTCCAGCCCAGCAGGTCGAGTTCTTCCATCCAGCTAACACCAGTTCCACAGCGGCCATGGTGCCGTTCGCGACGTGTTCCTCAAGGGAACTCTTGCCAACCTCCGGGGCCTGCGCCCCGAGAACCATCCCACTGCCCAAGAACGCCTTCCCCAAAACCCCAAGCCAGGCCAGAAACCATTGAAGGGGGAACGAGATAGTCTGGACCGCCCAGAACGATATGCTCACAGCGCAGCCGGCCAACCAAAAGGGAAGATGTAGGAAATCCATGAAACCAAGGGTCAGATCTCCATCCACCCCAGGTATCATCATCCATGAGACCAATGTCTGGTGTCGCTGGAGCCCATACCGCTGTGACAACCCATTCGCCTCGAACCAGATGTATCTCTCTCGAGCGTTGGCCACGAACAGTTGCCACGCTACAAACGTGATGAAGTGATGAGACGTGATCCAGAGTGAATGCTGTGACAGTGGCGGCCAAGTATCTCTTCCGGGACGCACCTTCGCCGCCCACGAGTTCCAGCCAAGTCTCGAGAATAGGCGATGCAGGGTGAGTGGTACCACGAGTACCAGGAAGGTCAGAAGCTCGACCCAAGCCGAGACATGGTAGTTGTCGATGAGGATTCTCAGGACAGAGAGGGCGCGACATGTCCATGTCTTGCTGCTGTCATCTCCCTTCTTGAGCACCTCGCGTTCCCCAAGCTCCTCGACTTCTTCGAGCTCCCCCCGCGCCCTGGCCTCCCCCTCGTTCTTGGGCTTATTGGCCTCCTCGATCTTCTTGGCCTCCTCGATCTTCTTGGCTTCCTCGAGCTTCCTTGTTTCCTCAAGTTGCTCAAGCTCCTCGAGCCTCCTAGCCAGCTCTTCGAGCTTTCTGGTCGCTTCGAGCCTCTTGGATTCCTCGAGCTTCCTGGCATCCTCAAGCTCCCTGGCCTCCTTGAGCCTCCTGGCATCTTCAAGCTTTCTGGCATCCTCGGTCTCCTTGGCCTGCTTGAGCCTCCTGACATCATCGAGCTTCCTCGCAGCCTCAAGCTCTTCGGCCTCCTCGAGCTTCCTGGTTAGCTCTTTGAGCCTCCTGGCTTGCTTGAGCTTTCTGGCTCCCTCGACCTCCTCTGCCTCCTCTGCCTCCTCTGCCTTCTTGATCTTCTCCCCCTCCTTGGGCTTCCTGCGTTCCTTGATCGTCTTGCTCTCCCCGGATTTCGCGGCCGATTTACTACTTTCAGCTTGGGGATTGGTGATAGGCGCACCATCGCCCAATTCCTCCTCGTCCTCCTCCTCGTCCTCCATGTCCGCCCTCTCCAGCTCCTCGAAAAGCGACGACACCAGCCCCCGACTCCCGCTCATCAACTGGCTCATCATCTTTTGGATAAACTGGATCGCGCGGACAGACTCCATCCTGTGCGACTTGCACATACCCAAGATCTTCCGTAGACGCTCCGTTTCAGGTGATCCTTTGTCGTTGCCGCCATTCTTGGACTTCAGCAGCGATGTACACTCCCTCTCCATCTTCTGGCATCGCTCGAGTACCCTCTGCAGCATTCCCTTGTGCGTCGCCAAAGACTCCACGACCCATTCGTGGTCTTCGCCGTGCGTCTGCCGCTGTCCTGTTCTGTTCAACTTGTCAACAATCGCTTCCGCATCGCGCTTCTCCTGTTCCAGCCGCTGGATGTATTCGCGATATTGCTGGTTGGCTGATTCAAGATCGTGCACCTGGCTCGCGAGTTCCACAACGCACTCTTTGATCTCCCTTGGACTGTATTTTCTGACAATCGCGTCGTCTTCGTCCTCATCTCCGTGGTTGCTTTGGCCCCATCCATCGCCAAAGAACAGTCTGTCCCAAGCCGCATGAGTTGATTCGTCAAACTTCGCACTCGAGTCATCGTCACCAGACTCCAGATCCAAGCTACTATCGCCACTTGAATCGTCTGCTTCAGGCTCCGGCATGTCTTGGTCAGGAGTGACGACCTGGGACGGAACTGAAAGAGCTGGCTGAACAATGGCGAAAGGCTCTTCTTTGCGACCCCGGCCCCAATTCCCATGCTCTTTCCTCTTCGCACGAGTTTCCCGATCTTCCCGAGCTTTCTCTATGGCTTTGATTCGAGCGTCCGATGCCTTCCTCCTTGCCGACGCGTCTGCGAGGATCGCGGAAAACTCTGAGCTGTCCCCATCCGATGAATCACTGGATTTGTCGCGTATAAAGAAAATGCGGGGAGGAGGAGATTCTTCTTTCTTCTTCTTCTTCTTCTTCCTCTGTGCTTCTTGATAGCGTAGCTGGCTCAAATCTTCCATCGCTATCTCCAGATCCCGTTTGGCCCGGGTGTGCTCCTGTTCAAGCCCTGTTTTCAACCGGTTCATGTTTGTCTGCCAAAACTCGAGATCTTGCTTCTGTGTGCGCTCGAGGTACTGAATAATGGTCTCAATATTGGCCCTCGCCGTCTTTTGCAGGTCCTTGAGCAAGTCCAGTGCTTCCTTGGACTGGGCCCTTTCGACACAGAGACCGAGTTGCTGGCAAAGCTTGTCGACTTGAATAAGCATGGTGTCTTTTTGATCGACCAGGGATGCTGTTCTCTGTTCTTGCTGGTCCAGCGCAATGGCAAGTGACCGACGTGCCAGCGAACCAGCCGAAGCCTCGTCTTCCATCTTGTTCTCGTAGTGGCTGTTGGCCACAATTACAAGGTGAGGTCGTCGTGAGGCGGCCCCTACGGCTTGATGAGAGGCTTGCGTTGTATCGAAGTGTTGATAAAGTTCCCAAGGGAAAAGAAAAATGACCTTGCAAGATATCACCTAGTTTAGGTGGACGAGTTGAGAAGACTGGAATTGCGGACCAAGATTCGGGTGGGAAGGGGTCAGTCTGTCTTAAACCACTCCCAAATATGTTCGCTCAACTAGGTACCTAGGCATCTGACAGGTCCAGGGCGAAGTGAGTTGGCAGACAAAGGGTCGGTTCTCCAAACATAGAGACAGCGCATTGGTTGTGTAGGACAGGTGGCATACAGGATGGACCGCCGACATGAAAACACCATGCCCTGTCCATCTGACTCAGGCTAATGATTATCTGCAAGGGCGGCATATCCTCAAATCTCTCATTCAGCCGGAGCCTTTGTGGTCTTTGATCGTTGTGACTGTGCCAAAATTAACATGCCTTCTTCGGGGTAGGTGAGGACGGTTAGCCGATGGCCTGCCTTCAACTGACGAACCAGCCCCCCTTTCGTGGCATTGTCTATGTTGGCGCAGCACGCAAGGGATGTGGAAGAACAAAGAATCAAGCCCGATTGCTTGACGCCAGGGCCAGCTTCGCATGAGAGAGGCCACAGATCGTCGTCATGCCCGCAAGCTTTTTCGTTCCAGGATGGAACAAAGAACATCTTAGGCTACGTCCTTTGACCAACCGACCAGGTTATGGCGCACCCTGGTCTTCTTCTTTCAAGACAGCTCGCATATCGCCATGAATAAACCCCGCTCAGCTATACCAACCCCGTGCACCAGGTCCCGCGCTGGTGGCTTCTCTTCTGTGAGGAATCATGGGCTCCTTTAGGTCAAAAGTATCTATGATGTCCCGCCAGGTGGCCATATCCATGGCCAAGATTGCCTGGTGCTTGGCGGCACCATGTCGGACAGCGTCCTCCTCCTCCTCTGCTTCTCTCATAACCGGTGCTGTGAAGTGTCAGTAGAGTTGCGCGATTCCCGGCCATTTCTGGAGGGCATACCTAGAGCGGGCAGACCAAACTCGTCAAAATCGATCTCAACTCGGCCGTCACGAATCAGGAAGCTGACGTAGAACATGTTTTCAACCGTCTGTCCAAAGGACTTGGGGTTGACGACGAATCTCATCAAGTCAATGCCTCCTGTACTCCTCAGGCCGTGCTGGTGCATAATTCTCCCCGTCTCTTCATCGTCCATGTCATCATCGATCAGATTAGCCACAGTCTGTTGTGCATCCGCCTGAATCGTCTGCAGTTGGTGTAAGATCTTGCCGCAGATTGCGGTGAGATCGTTCTCCCTCTTGGCGAGGTCCTCCACGTTCAGCACCTCTGGGCGAGTCTCGGTCAGACTGTTAGGGCGGAATGGGGCGTTTCGCTTCGCAATTTTTCGAGCCCTTTTCTCTACGGACAAGGGCCCCAAAAGGAAGCCTGGTACGGCAGGTCGGCGAATGTGAGGCAAGCAGGCGAAGCGGCCCAGGTGAGGCCAGTTCATCATGTCACCGTCGTCTCCGATGTCATCCTCGTCGTCTCCATGATCCGCGCGAGTGTTTCTTCTCCTCTGTCGTTGGGTGCTCGAGAGCTCCGGCGCGTCGTCATCTGAAATCCCCTGGCCTTGCCGCATGTATGTAATGCATTTCGAAACAAACTCATCTGCGTCGAGGCCTTGTGACAAGCTACCCTGGGTCAATCGCAAGGTTTTCCGGTACGAAAGATCAGTCGTGCTGACAAGAAGTCGGGAATCGATGGTAGCCTCGGTGGTTTGTCGCACTTTCTTTGAGAGTTCGTCGGCCTTTAGGATTGTTTCATGGAGACCTCGCGAGTTGGCCTGAAGGTATTCTTCGGTATTCTCTGTTACCTCACGAAGGAGGTCCCTGAAGCCTTGCTGGACCTTTCGGCGCTCCTCGAGTGGTTGATCTGGATCATAAACGTCTTCGTCATCGTCGTCGCTTTCGGCGAGGGGTTCCGCAGTTCGCCTGCGGTGACTTGAAGGTTCGGCAGTCATCGTATGACTACGCTTGCGCTTAGACCCAGATGCGACACGGCTCCCATCCCTCTCTCTAACGGCCAAGCTTCGATGCGCCGGCGTTGCTCCTGGGGAGGGCGATGCCCCATCGGACGAGTCTCCTCCTCGGGTTGGCATTTGGGGAGATTGTAGTCGGCTAGGGGACGAGATTTGGGAATATGTGAGGGATTGAGTTGAAGGAGAATTCAAGGCGCTTTCCGTATTGATTCCTCCTTTTTGCGCATTAACAATATCTCGCTGACAAGGGTTGGGAAAGAAGAAGGCGGAGTGTGATGCAGCAGGAATATCTTGGGCGACATGTCGCGTGAAGATCTGGAAGACGCGACTGGGGTACGTACCAGACCAACAGTTCGATGCCCAGGAAGGAGCTCCAACGGCCTGGGGTGGAAGGCACCTCAGGCAAGCGACGGCCTACCCCACCTACCTAAATCGGAATATTGGTTCAAGCAGACAAGAGGTAATGCGCAGGCACTTTACAAAGCACAATCTCATCCTACACTGGCAGGCACCTCATGGACTGTGAATTCAAGTTAGGAGCCACTGCCTCAGGTACCTACCTACCTACCTGTACCTAGGTACCATGGGTTGTAGAAACCTTTCGGTTCTGTTGATACTATGGAAGGTTAAGTGCCAGGGCGTTTGCCTGCTGGAACCTGCCTGTGTGGCCCCCTACCTACCGTACCCAGGGTCGACCTACTTCGTATCAACTCACCAACCTGCATCATACTACGTAGGTATTTTGTATATGTCCTGTCGCCTTGTGAAAAGATCCAACTTGAGCACAATAGGCCAGGTTTCCGTTTTCCCTCAACAAAGTAATTCCGGTGGTACATTAGGCCTCACATCTTCAAGGCTAAAAATACGGGGTGACTGTCCCCCACGGCTAACCTACCTAGGAATTTCATGCTGAGTCTAGCCCGGGAGGATGAGAAACCCCCCGCATATCGCCTCAAAGCGGTTCCATCTTCGGGCTATTCGGTAATCTTTATTGATAAATGATGAGGATGCCAGTCATCTCAATAACCGCTCTGTTCCCCAGCGTCGCGGAACCTTATCAAATGGGAGGAATCCTCAAGCCTTGGCTGCGGCCTAGGTACGGGGAAATCCGGCGCCTTCGATATTATTCCTGGGAGCTGACGAGAGACAAGGACGGAACGCGTGGATGGAGCCGAGGGACCAATCTATCGAGGTAGATACTCCATACAACCCACCAGGAACCAGACATGTCTACCAGAAGCCATGTAACCTTTATGCAGGTGAGCACTGCAGACACACCGCTCTCGGCGAAAGAAGCCCTGGATATGGAAGGTCAGGAAGGCTTCGGGTTCAGTGCGCCGACAAAGTCGTTCAATCCGGGGAGGGGAACAGTGGTTGCTACAGGTTGGGTTTAGGCCTTTCTTCTCTATGGTCGTTTGCCACGCGGGCAGAACCCTAGTCGCCGACTGTTGGAAGCCCCTGAAGCAGGACACAACTAACCAACCGCCTTGCCTTCTCTTTGTTCCATTGGGGACAGTGAGCTAAATCTGTGGATGGAAGTGGAACTGGGGAGTCCTATGGTGTCATCGAGGTCCAGCTTCAACGGTGGGTTGGTTCTCGACCTTGGAGTCACGGTTCCTGCATCTCAGATGAACAGGTCACAAGTTGACGATCTAGAAATCTGGTGATCTCACGAGATCCCTTTCCCTGCATCTGTGAAGAAGAAGAAGAGAAAAAAAGAAAAAAAAAAAAAAGAGGAGGGCTTGAAGGTGAATGAATCGTCCCGAACCTAGAAAGCTAGCGCAGTGCTCTCAAAGACGAGGCTCGAGAACCACACCATCACAACCCACTTTGGACACTGGTGTGGGGGGAGGGGTTGCCAAGTCGAGCCTGCGCAGCTGGTGGTGTCGTGGTCGTGCAACAATATCGAGTCTTGCATCATGGGAAGTCCAACAGATCTTCCTCATGCCCTGTTCAAGTTGTCAAGAGTTTGGCCCTTCCCAGCTGGAGGACAGCAGATAACACAACCATGATATAATGCAGGAAAGTAGAGCAAACTTGGCATTAAAGACGTCGTCGTCATGGCCCACAGACCTAGTGCAAGTTGGCCACCATCAGAACGGGAAACGTACCCTGTTGCCCAAAAATGCAAGACGTCGCCAACAAACCGGGTTAACGAGCCGTCGCGGCGGAACAGGGTGGCCGTCTCTGACGGTCTGGAGGGCCAGACAAGACGCTCTTGAGGCGTTATCGATTGGCCACTCCCCCCTCAACTTTCTGGACGCTCCCCACCCCGCGGCCCCGTTTCCCTCCCCCTGCGAGCACAGCCCGATATGGTCCACAAAGGATGCCCAGCACCCCGCCATTCACGATGGAGGAAAGGCACCCGACATGCCTCGCCCTTTCACAGGGTTTTGGCTGGTTGTCCCCCTTCGCGAGCCGGGAAACCGCCCGTGATACCCCGCTATCGCCGTGTGGAAGCATCCATGGAAGCTCGTCATTCCCTTTCAGGAAAACGCCCGCCTCGGCCGTCAGGGGGGGGGGAGTCCGGCGCTGAGGTTCGTTCGAAAGGAATGGATCCTTCAGGAACGGGAAACAAATCTTCGGAGTGTGTGTGCGTGTGTGTGCGTCTTGAACGAAGTTGTTGTTGATCTCTAGGAAATCCTCAAGCCAAGGGGGGAAACTGAGCTCGTGACAAGTTGCGGGCGCACGGCAGGCCTTGTGGACGGCGCCCAGATGGGAAAGCAAAGTTTCGTTCTTGAACTGGGAACCGCGTCATGGTGTTGTCGATTGCTCGACCACAGCATCATCGTCGTGTCTTTTCTCACGTGTCCCCGCATCTACTCCCCCTCTAACCTCCACGCCACGGGTTCCGCGCCACGATGCGATACGGATGCCCCCCCAGGTCCATCAGTGACTGGGCTCGGTCTTGAACTTGGAACTTGTCCGAAAGCCTGCGTTCCGACGGCTTTGCCGTGTATCCCGTACTTTTGGTGTTTCCACCTGCTTCCCACCCCCCTCCCAAGCTTCTTCCTTGCTGCCCACCATCTGCCACCTCCCTGGTGCTGCATGCATGTTTACCCGCGGCTGCATCAACAACTGGGCTTCTCCGTTTTGTCTGTCTTACTTTCTCTCATCTGGATCAAAAAGAGGTCACCGTCCCAACTTGTCGCACTTTGGGTCTCACTCACTCACCCTTTCACCTCCTTAGCCGTCTTGCCGCCTCCCCGTGATCCTTCTCTCTTCGGGCCACGTACATAACGCCTTTCTCCCTTGATAACTATCTCGGACAGATGCTCAAGTTGACTTTGGCTGCCCCTCTTCTATTTCGTTCTTACCGGTCTCCTCTGGTCTATCCTCTGCCAACATGACGGGCGCCATTTCGACACCGCGCTATAGCGCTGAGGACTTTGAAACCGCCTCTATCCGCTCTGCTGCTCCTTCGTATGGTCAGTGCTGAAAGAACCGCATTCCTGCTTCTTTGTTGTAGTGCTTGAGCTGCCTTTCGAGGTCTGCTGCACTTGCCACGAGACCGATGTCACTAACCCGGGCGTTTGCCTCCACCAGTCTCAGAAACACCCTCATACCATTCCACTGCGCAGTATACCGAGACCGTTCCTGCGTACTCCCCCCCAGCACCAGGAGCTTCCATCGCCAGAACGACCTCGCTCCTCCCGCAGAGCCACAACGGCTCCTCCACACCCCGCCAGCACTATGGTCTCCCCCCCGTGCCCGCCGCTCCCTTGAGGAGTGTGCCGAATCTGAACAATTTCCGCATCGCAGCATGGTCTTCTGTGTCTAGCAACCCGGCCGCGAGGCACTATCACAGCGTCGCCCAGCGCCGGGTAACTGCGCAGCGCGACCCGGTGGGCGGCCTCCGCCGCGCCATGGATCGCAATCCGGAGGAGCAGCAGGACCGTCCTGAGGCCCCTTCTCATCTCGAGACCCCTTCTCGCCCTCTCGAGGACCCATACCTGGTGGGTGAGGAGGCTGCTGCAAGTGCGCGCCAGGAGAGGCTTCTTCGCGAGTCTGGCGAAGATATTCTCGTGCGCGAGGATCGCCAGTGGGACTGGTTCCTTGGTAAGTCAAACCCGCACTGGCTTGCCCGAGGAAATGCATGTCCTGACTTTCGAGTAGCGCAGATGAAGGACTGGGATGAGCGCGAGCGGAATTGGAATAGGTTCCGCCGTGAGGTGGACATGGGTCACCGCAAGAAGCTCCTGCGACGTATCCAGGGCCGTCGGATGATGACTTGATCCTTCTTTTGTTGCTTTTCTTCTTCTCTCCTTTTCTCCTCGCTCTGCTCTGCTGCGCTGGGACGCTGCTGCTCTGTCATGGTGAACATGTGTGCTTGCATCTGAACGACATTGCCGCATTTTCTCGGCGTTTTGACGATCTAGATTGGGTATATGGGACGTGTCATGACTGGACGTTTGGTTCTCATCTTCGGGTTTGGTCGTTTTTCTTTCTCTCCTTTCCTTCACTCATTTTGACCTTGAGGGTTTTGGGCATATCTCATGGTCAAGCTGGATATGATTCAATAGGTAGCTCGCCTCTCGAATAGAAGATCTCAACATCCACTCTCCAAAGAGCCTGTAGATTAGCGAATTCCATACTGTATAAATCATGACGTGGTGGTTATCAGAAGTACCATAAAATTTCTCCGCCTATCCTCTCTACCTGTTACGTTAAAATTACACGTTCCAAAAACGCCATGCCCGATGCAGATACAAAGACACGCCTCTGCGGCCTGACGGCGACTCTAAACATCCTGAAGAACTTCTTGAACGTACACGTGGAAAGCTCCGGGGGTTGTAGTTGTTGAATGAAGCTGGGGTGGGACTGAATATGACTTAACCCTTGGTCTTGGTGTTAAGAATCAGGGCGACAATAAGACTGGCGCAGGAGTTAGCATATGACATAAACGGCGAGGGGGTCGTGGTGCAATAACACGTACCCATAAAGCCCCAGGACTTCGCCGAAAATGAGAATCAGGACCATGCCAACAAAGATTCGGGACTGCTCCATGTATGCCCGAACGCCGGTGTCACCAACAATTCCGATGCAGTAACCTGCAGCGAGACCGGTCATGCCTACAGCGATACCACATCCGAGATGCATGAATGCCCTGCCCTATATCAGTATCGTTCATACTCGGAGGAGTCGAGTGTCGTGAACATACGAAAACAAGCTGTAGGCCTGGGTGGACGGAGGTGCTAGATCCTCAGCGATGAGGACGGAGATGACGAGGGAGTAAACGGCGATAATTCCGGACATGACGACGGGGATGAGGCACTGGACTCGAGGTCAGATGTGGTTATCGAAGTAGATTGGGATCGAGAACGCGATACCTTCATGATGAGGTCCGGTCGGAAAGTACCAACACCGGCGATACCGATGCCGGACTTGGCAGTGCCATAAGCAGCACCGATGGCTAGAGAAAGCATTTAGTAATTGTTCTTTGATGAATTCGCGTCGCGTAGGAGGAGGAGGGGCGTACATCCGAAGACCATCGCAGCTGCAATGCCGCCCTGTAACAAGTCGCATCAGCATTCGCGTCCCCCCTTGGTTGTTTCCAGTTTGGAATCAGTCAGAACTAACCATCCCAATGAAGGGGGCAAACTTGGGAGCCATCTCGGATTCCATGATGGCGAGAAAGGAGTGGACGTGTCGGCAGAGATCTCAAAGGCAACGCAAGCTCTCGGGAGGGTTTGACGTTGGCAGCGACAGCTTGGAGAGATGATGTAGCCTTGGTCAACTGGACAGGCAACTCCCGTCTGTAGCTGGAGGTGATGGTGGCCAATCACAAGCTTGGGGGACGCAGAGCGATTCACGTGATTTAGCCTGGCGAAGAACCCTTCTGATTGGCTCCCTTTTAATGCATGCCAAGTCTGGTTTCGAAGTCAAACTGGGTTGTTCGGACGGCCTTTTGTGCCGGGGGAGCCGGCGGTACCTGATTTCAAGGCGTCTTGTACGGGCAGCTTGTACGTATTTTAATTAAAGGTTGGTCAAAGGGAAGATCACGTAGGTACCTATGGGTGGGTAGATACGAAGTAGATGGAGGGCTAACTTGTTTAGTTGCTCTGGGGAATGGCAGCGCCTCCAAAGGTGGCCGCGTGACGACTTCCGAAGGGAAACACACACACAGACAACAAACCAAGTGGCATTATCAACAAAGGGTCACTGGAGGATCAAGATAGAGAGAATCAACGGCCGCTAGCGTGCCCCTTGGGTGAGCCACATTCATCACTCCTGATCCTGCGGTACCTCCCTGGCAGGGAGGTCCAAGGGCCAGCGCGGAGTACCTCGCTACCTGCCGTCGCTGCCGCCGAGTCCGGGCATCCAACACGGACGCTGGCAGAGACAAAGCCGAAGCCAAAGCCAAGAAGCCAGAGCGGGATGGAGCAAGCAAATGCGCGCGCAGATACCTAGGAGGGAGGCCTGTGGACAATAGGACCGTGACCGAACGTTGGTTATAGATGGCCAAAAGAAGTCAAGACGCCAATATCCTGCCTAAAGGTACCCTCAGTCGTAACCAACCCTCGGTCGATGCAACATCCATTCCATCCATCCATGCTCTTACGAAGCACCTACATACACTTTGCTACCCCAGCATCTTCATCCCCTACCTACCTACCTTCCCTTCCACCCCCAGTCGCCCTCCAAAAGGAAAAAAAAAAAAAA
>JABFFI010000630.1:0-24899 GCA_013623725.1 Fusarium robinianum | reverse complement strand
AAAAAAAAAAAAAAAAGGCGTCAAAGGCCGCCAGGTGGATATCTTACGGTGGACCTAAACCTTGACCTTGCACTGGGACATGCTGTATTATCCGCTGTTGGGCTCCCTCTATTCGACTTTCCACACTGGGTTTCTTGCTCTGACCCTCGCTGTAACCTATCTGCTTGCTAGCGCCCTCTGACCCTGGGGCTATTCTATTCCTGGTGCTGGACGCTTGTACCCTCTCCCACCACCACCACTACTACCACCACCACCACCGACCTACCTACCTTACCTTACCTACGTAGGTACCTAGGTACTGACATTGCTCCCAGCGCGCGGACGTGGACGTGGACGTCGGGTGGACCTGTGCGTTGCTGGTGCTGGTCCTCACTCCTACGTACAAAGTCCGTGGATCGTGAACCTGCAACCCCCCCTCGAATCTATCTCAAAGGGCCACCAAGCACCTCAAGCAGGCGACCGCCCATTGCTCGCAATATTGCTTCCTTCCTCCCTGTGCTGCCACGGCTGATGAGTCCTGGCCTGAGGCCTGAGGTGTGGACTTTTTTTGCCCGTCCGGCCACCCTCTCCGACACCCATCGAGTCCATCCTCGAGACGCCGACATCTGCTTGGGTACGAAACCCACCGACCTCCCTGAACCTCCATCTCCTCCTTTTCTCGACCGGCACACCCTCGACCAGGTATCCGCGATAATAGTAGAGCTGCAAACGACATTCGCACGCGCACCATCGTTGACGGGATCTCAACTAGAGGGGCCGTGTTGACGTCGAGTGACGGGCGGCGCATCCGTCGACGTCGGCTGTTGATCCGCTTGACGACGAATTTGTCCTCTTTTGGAGGCCCTACTTACTGTTAGTGATCCCCCCCCTTCGTTGAATTCCTCTCCACTGCGCAGGCCGCAACGCTTTTTTATGGTTTGCTGATAAGCCTCGTTTCAATGCACAGGCACAGTATCACCATGTCCGACTACGGTTACGACCCCCGAGGAGCTCCCCAACAACGGTCGCCACCCCGTGGCTACGGCGGCGAGAACAACTACCAGCGAGATGCCGCCTTCTCCAACATATTTGGCGCTGCTCCTCCGCCTGGGAGATCTCAAACCATGACCTCGTCCTCGATGGGTCCGCTCATGATGGATCAGGGCCGCACGCAGACCATGTCCTCGACCTCCCCCGGCAGTATGCAGCGGCAGCCACCGCCCCGTCCCCCTCCAGGCCATTACGGCGACCGTGAGTCTTTACCGGCTAGAACTCGGACGATGGATACAAGCTCGGGAAACGGTTACTATCCCGGGCAACGGTCGGTATCGGGCGGCCAGCAGGTACCGCCCCACTACATGCA
The DNA here is from genome assembly GCA_013623725.1 of Fusarium robinianum. Taxonomy (NCBI): domain Eukaryota; kingdom Fungi; phylum Ascomycota; class Sordariomycetes; order Hypocreales; family Nectriaceae; genus Fusarium; species Fusarium robinianum. Next base: position 23,557 of record JABFFI010000630.1, on the reverse strand, counting down.
GCAACAGCAGCAGCAACAGCAGCAGCAGCAGGCGGGACGTCCTTATCCTGGCCCTCCAGGGCCGGCACCGCATCATCGAGGCCCTCCACCACAGGCCCCCGGCCCCAGGACTCCGGCCCAGCGGTTCTATCAGGGAGGAGGGCCGCCGGGCCCAGCCATGAATAGCGATCCGTACCGATCACAATCCCTCGCCTCTGTCCCCCGACAGCAAATGTACCATCCGCCTCCCAGCAATTATCAGCAGCCTCCCGCGAACCACTTCCGACAAGCTCCCTACGCACACCAGAACTCGGCGAGAACTACCGCTCAAGGGAGAAGAGTTCCGGAACGGCACGAGGATCGTGCCATGTCCATGACAGGCGCCCATCCCCAGGACCGAGATGCCCACCAGACCATGAGCGGTCGAGTCATTCCGAACCGAAGAGGACCGGTGGAGCTTCCGGCCTCGAGCGGATACCCAAATTTGTATCCCAGCCCAGGAACGCAGACTCGTACTCAGAGCATGGCTTCTTCCAACGGTGGCGATCACAACCGGACAGTGTCTATGGCCTCTACCATCGCCCCAACCATCACACCCTCCGAGTCCGACGCTGCCACTCTTGTTCACCGACCGTCGAGGAGTAAGTCGATTGAGAGCGAACGTCCACCGACGGGGACCAAGATTCGACCACCCCTCGTCTACCCGGCCTTACTTTCTCGAGTCGCCGAGTGCTTCCGCCGAAAGATCATTACCGGAGATCGAACCAAGAACGAACTGACATACAAGAATGCTTTTAGCGGTTCCGAGGCGGTTGACGTTCTGTCCTACATTATTAGAACGACAGATCGAAACCTCGCCCTCCTTCTCGGTCGTGCCCTCGATGCTCAGAAATTCTTCCACGATGTCACTTATGAGCACCGCCTACGAGACTCACAGTCGGAGATGTACCAGTTCAGGGAAACCCTCATGGACGAGCCAGACGACAAGCCAGCCGTCGATGGTGTCTTTGTGCTGCTCTCAGAATGCTACTCGCCAACATGTACCAGGGATCAGCTCTGTTACTCTATCGCCTGCCCTCGGCGACTAGAGCAGGTTTCTAGGCTGAACCTGAAGATCAACCCTGGCGGCCTGCGGAAGGAGGATGCGGCCAATGTGAATGACGATGAGGTCGATCAGACCGACGAACAGAAGCTCTGGATCAACTCCGTCCCCCCTGAGATCGCCAACAAGGTCGGGGATAGAGAGAAGAAGCGACAAGAGGTCATCTCCGAGATCTGCTACACTGAGCGCGACTTTGTGAAGGACCTCGAGTACCTCCGAGACTTTTGGATTCTGCCTTTGCGATCTAAGGCGTCGCCTCTCCCAGTCCAGCGTCGGGAGAAGGTGGTCAAGAACATTTTTAGCAACATCATCGATCATCCCAGTATTCATTCGGTTAGCTCGCGGTTTGCCGCTAGCTTGACGACTCGACAACAGAAGGAACCCATCGTTCACAATATCGGCGACGTCTTCCTCGAGTACGCCCCGCAATTCGAACCCTTCATATGGTATGGCTCCAAGCAGCTGGAGGGCAAGTTCGAATTTGAGAACGAGAGGTCACTCAACCCGTACTTTGCCAAATTCGTCGATGAGATTGAGCGACGAAAGGAGTCGAGGAAGCTGGAGCTCAACGGTTATCTGACCAAGCCAACGACCCGTCTCGCGCGATACCCCCTGTTGCTGGAGAACGTTCTGAAGTACACGGAGGACGGCAACCCAGACAAAGAGGATATCCCCAAGGTTCTCACGATGATCCGAGACCTGCTGGGCAGAGTCAACGCCGAGTCTGGAAAGGCGGAAAATCGGTTCAATCTCAGGAGGCTGCATGAGCAGCTCCGCTTCAGGCCCAATGAACGAGTGGACTTGAAGCTCACTGCGGAGGGTCGTGAAATGGTATTCAAGTGTCAGCTCAAGAAATCGCCGACTGATCCGGCGGAGATTACTGCGTTCCTGTTCGACCACGCGGTTCTTCTGGTCCGTATCAAACAGAACGGGAAGAGCGAGGAGGTCAAGGCATACCGCCGACCAATCCCTCTAGAACTACTCGCGATTCGGGAAATGGAAGAGTTCTTCCCGAAGAATGGCCCCACAAAGCGACCGTCGAGCTTGACCCCCGCTATTAAGCCCAACCCGCCGGAGCCGAGGAAGGGTGAAGGTTGGCCGATTACGTTCCGCCATCTTGGTAGGGCGGGCTACGAATTGACGCTCTACGCAGGGAACCAGGCGGCTCGACAGAAGTGGATGGAGTTCATCTACAATGCCCAAGAGCGTCTGCGTTCACGCGGGGACTTCTTCAACCTCGCGGTTATCTCAAGCAGCTTCTTTGCGGGAACCAACCGTGTCAACTGCGTTGCGCCATTTGGTAGGTGTTCGCAATCATTAGTTGTCGAGACGGTGTACTAACGAGCAGTAGATGGTGGTCGCAAGTTGCTCTACGGCACAGACAATGGTGTCTATTTGTCTGACCGCAAGAATGTGGAGCTGGTGCCGAGGAGGGTTCTCGAAGTCGCCAGCGTCACACAGATCGATGTTCTGGAGGAGTATCAGTTGCTCTTAGTTCTTTCCAACAAGTCCCTGCAATCGTACTCGGTATCGGCTCTCAATCCCGACGAGCCGGCCAGTACTAGGAGACCGAAGAAGATCCAGAACCACTGCAATTACTTCAAGACCGGCATCTGCCTCGGTAGACATCTCGTGTGCTGCGTCAAGTCTACAGCAATTTCGACGACGATCAAGGTCTTTTCGCCTAATGACGCCATGACGAAGGCGAAGAAGCAGAAGGGCATCGGGAAGTTCATTAGCAGCAGCCACGACGAGTTGAAGCCGTTTAAAGAATCCTACCTCCCGAGCGAATCTTCGGCGATTTACTTTCTCAAGTCAAAGCTGTGCGTTGCCTGTGCGCGCGGGTTCGAGGTTGTGTCTCTGGAGACTCTCGAGTCACAGTCGCTGCTGGATCCAGCGGACACTGCGCTTGACTTTGTGTCTCGCAAGGAAGGAGTCAAGCCAATCCATATCGAGCGTCTCAACGGCGAGTTCCTGCTCAACTACTCGGAGTTCTCATTCTTTGTTAACCGCAACGGCTGGCGGGCTCGGCCGGAATGGAAGATTGAATGGGAGGGCACCCCCCAGAACTTTGCCCTCAGCTACCCCTGGATTCTTGCGTTCGAGCCCAACTTTATCGAGCTGCGAAACATGGAGAATAACGCGGTGCACGTTGTGGCTCGAAAGAACATCCGGATGCTCCACAGCAACACACGCGAGGTAAGGACGCGGTGGCCTCGGAGTCCAGGTTTCAAGCACGAGCTAACAGGCGATAGATTATCTTTGCGCACGAGGATGACAAGGGAGATGATGTCGTTGAGGCCATCGACTTTTGGAAGAACACCCGACGGTCTGAGGCTGTCGACATGCCGTCTTCTCCACCACCCCCACGATAGTGTAAGCCTGTACAATAAACACGAATCCCAGAGTCATTTTCTTCTCCGAGGTCTTGTTCCCCTTTGTTACTCGACGGCACTGGAGTGATGTGCTGGCGAGATTCCGGCCGGAACACACGAGTCTCAAGCAGGTACAGCTGATCTGCGGCGCCATCTATCGGCTCAGGCTCAGTTACACCGTGGGGGGGATTACTACCAGATTTGGGGGCAGCGTCGCCTAGGAGGAGAGGAGATTAGATGTCTCGCTGATTACTGGCTGTGCTGTGTGTACCCCGATGAAAAGACATATCTGGACGAACGAGCTGTGTATAAGGGGAGAAGGAGAAGCGCTGAAGTTGTAGATGAGAAGCGTGTAGGGTGAGGGGGAGAGAGAAAGAGAGAGAGAGAGCTAGCTTGTACTCTGGAAGGATAAGCGACTTTCGTTTAGTGTCTGGGGCAACAAGGCTGGAGGCTGGAGCTGAGGAGAGAACAGAAAGGGGGCGGAGAAGCGTGGGAGCATTCTGATGGAGCGTTGTGAAATAATTCTTTGTTTTTTGGGTTGGGTGGATATTGATAATTGTGTGCAAACCCCATTGGCAAACCATATAGGAGCGGTTCTTGTTTTCCTTATTCTCTGGTCTTGTCTTGCCCGTGACTTGTGTGAGTGTGACGGGCTGGCTTGTATGATAGGCCTTGACTTGTAGGAGTGTAGATGAGCATCCTCTTCACAATCCCCCCTTTCCCCCTAGAACGCATCCTTCACCCTCCCCGCCGACACATCCACCGCTGTCCACCTCTGTTCCCTATCCCTCCTCACTCCCATCCTCCCCTCCCACACACCCATGTCGTCCAGAAGCACCTCGACAACCCACACCATCCTGACGCCTCCCTCATCGGTCACGTCTCTCTGCACCAGCATCTCTGCGTCGCGTCGTGTGTGGGGTATTCGCGTGCAGAGGATGTGAAGTTCGAGGAGTTGGGCGAAGACGAGGCCGAAGCTGGGTTTGACACGGCGGGTGAAGATGGAGCGGAGGGTTGGATCCAGGGGCGCTCTGGATGCTGCTGCTCCTGTTGTGGAAGTTGTGGAAGTTGTGGTGGGAACGGTGGACGGTGGTGGCGGTGGTGATGATAATGATGATGTAGAGTTGAGGAGGAGGATGAGAGGGGAGGAGGGGAGGTTGCGGGTGAGGTCGCGGAGGTGGGAGGATAGGAGTTGGAGGGCGGAGTGGGCGGCGGATTTTTCGCGGTGGGCGAAGAGGCTGGTTAGGAGGGAGGAGAAGTGGGTGATGATGATGATGTCTGGGAGGGGGTTCTTTGGTTTTCCTGGCTCTTGTTGCTGCTGTTGTCGTTGCTGTTGACGAGGCGATAGTTGAGATGGTGATCGTGATGTAGTCTTCCGGACTGGCGAGAGAGTGTCCTCCTCATCTTCCTGACTGTCCCCTATCTCCTCAGATTCCGCCTCGTCGCCTTTCTCTACCCCCTTTTCTTCACTACCATCACCAGTGTTGCCTCTCTCATGTTGCTCCTCCTCTTGCTTCTCCTCTTGGACCTCCTCCTTTCGATCTAAATCCGCCAACACCTCCCACAGCCCATCCAAATCAAACACACACGACAACATCACCCTCTCCAAACACCCCCTCACCATTCCCTTAACCTCTGCCTCCCGCGTCCCTCTAGCCCTCAACTCCGCCCTCACCCCGTCCCTCAGTCCCGCCAACATGGCCGTCACCGGTTTTGGCGTGATCACCAATGCCGTCCTCGCCCTACCCTCGCACATGGCGTGTGCAAGTGTCTGAAACCCCAACTGCATTCGAGTACGTGAGCCTACGAATCATTGGGGATATTGAGATCCGACTTACCAGGACGCTCATCTCCTCATCCTCTGCACTTATCCCCACGACGCTCCCGCGTTCAAAACCGCCCAGGAGAACCTCGTCATCCAACGCTGAACATCCCGTCCTGCACGGCCCAAGACCCGTCGTGGCATCGCGCCGTCTGGCTTCTCTGTCGGCGAGTACGGATGCTGGGATGGGTTGGAGTGAGAAGTGGGAGCTGGATTGGGAGGCAGGAGAGGGTGGTAATTGCGGCTCCATGGTTGGTTGGTTGGTTGTCGAATTTGCCAGTGTGAGGTTGGTGGGATCTCAATAACTCGTAGAATGGAATGTAGTTGTTGTAGAAGGTAGAAAGTTGCGTCTGGGGTCCAAGTCCAAGAGGTTGCCAACCACAACAACAGCCACTGGATAGGTAGACAGATATTAAAACACTACTCGTCATAATAGAAACTAACAGTCCCCTTTACTAATCTTTTCCTACTTCCTCTAGCATAGCTTTACTTTACGGGAGCATGAGTTGGACACTCCCGTATTCATTCACTTGCTGCCCCCCCTCGACATGAGCCGGATTCCAGGAGTCACTGGTACATACGACCATAGGCGCTAGGCAATACGGGGTCCCGTCTGCTCCCCCTTAGTCAAACTAGCGACCGCTGGAGTAGTAGTCGGGTCGGTGACGACCGGCGAATGCCCGGTGTTGTATGTTTTATTTTTGTATTTTTGTTCAACTATCATCTTTACTTTCATATTTTACTTCCTGATTATCAATGATCCTCCAACTTCTGGACTCAACACTTGCAACTACCTCTTCTAACCTTCTCCTAGTCCTCTGTTAGAAGGCGCAGGGGGGAATATAGGTTGTCGGGTGTTCAAAATGTCCTGATCTCATGGGGCGCAGCTGTAAGACGGAACTTGCTTGAAATCTCACACCTCACCTTACCTCACTTCTACCTACAATAGTCCTCTTCATTAGCTCTATCTACTCTGTACATCAAACCCGGTTTCACATCATGCCCAATCTACAAGAGCAAAATGAGAGAATTCTTACCGCTTGCCGCAATGGTGACCAGCAGATACTAGAGGGTCTGCTTCGAGAACTCGCCATAGGACCAGACCAACCCAAGGAACCGTGGGACTTTGACAAATCTCTTTCAGAGGACGAGCACACACCAACAGTCAATATGATGCTCTACGCTGCCATCCAAGGCCAGAAAATTGACATGGTCAACTTCCTCTCCTCCAAGTTCCCGGGAACTCGCATGGACTCTGGATCGCTCTCCTGGGCCATCGAAACGGGCAACGTCCAGCTTGTCGAAGCCATATGCAAACTCGACCCGGCCGCATCAAACGGCTCCTATTGCCACGGGAACATCCTCCCATTCGCGTGCACGAAGCCCGAGAACGCGGATATCGTGAGTGTCCTCCTGGACTGGGGCGCAGACCCCAACAAGCCGGCCGAGCACACGCCGCCGTTTTCCAACGTCGCCTATGCCGTTAGCGGAGGCATGCCCGTGTCGACGTTTGAGCAGTTCTTCGATCATGGGTATCGCTTTGATGATCGCTGGGCCGTGCGGTTTGCTATACAAGGGAAACGTCCGGAGGTGCTAGAGGTGCTTCTTGCGAGAGGTAGGGGACTCCCTACTGCACGGCTTGACTCTAGGGAAGAGTTGATTAAGCTAGCATTGGAGAATGACGACTTGGAGATGGTGGACTTGATTAAACGCGAATATCCTATCAGCTCTAGGAAGAGACGCATCATAGATACTATAGTTGGGATGTTGCACTTGAGATCTTGAGCTATGTATGAGTCTATAAATCACTCGGAAGGGGTAGACAGGCCATGTTTGAGCCATTGACTTCTATCTCGACTCTGGCTTTCAAGGTGAATTGTTACTAGAAACTCTAGCTCTCGAGTTGACTGTTAAACATGATGTTCAAGGTGGTGTGACTATGCAATAATGGAATACATCTCCAGGAGCAAAACCAACTTGAATGGATACCGCGAACTAAATTTAGTTGTCCGCCGTGTAATTAGGTGATTTGCAAATACAGATGCTCTTCCTAGTCTATAGTTACACATGGGATTATTTGTTCGCCAAGGTTCAGATCCTTCACCATCTCTATTCCTCCTAAGCCCCCTCTCGGTTTCAGCTCCCACTAAGGCCTTTTTTGACCGCTTCGTCGTTCGCCGCGTGATTTCGATAATCCTTGGGAGCTGGAAAGTTCCCTCTTTCGGCTTCTCGACAAGGTGGTCGTTGTTGATAATGGATATAAGGTGCCCGCCAAAGACATTTCAATAAACAAGGTCTATCGTGATAACATCCCGCTGCTTGCACGAGCTGCGCTCATGCTCTTGTTAGCTACCAAACTACAATTTTTATGCAACCAAGCATCAAAAACCTCCTGTGGGCTGCGCCCGAGGTGTCTCGTGTTGGGCACAGGTGTACAGTTGTCAAAGCCTCGTACGAGCGCTGCTCCGCGCCAACGTTTCATCACTTGTGATAGGCGCATAGTCTCGGTGGAGATTATATTCGTTGGTCTCTACTCCCGTTCGTTTAGTACGTAACATGTATGAATGGGTTATGGTTGGAGTTGGCGTAGGATCAAAACATCCATGGATCTCCTCCCACATAGTCAACCAACAACATAGCTACCGAGGAGTCTCACGGGGGAGTCGTTCGACGTTAGCTAGGCGGTCAATTCATCATGGTTATTTCAAAAAAAGAGTGTCTCGTATTGGCCACTGCCTCTTATTTTAGACATTCGACCCAACAAACAGATGCTCACAGAGACATATATAAGACACCAACAGCATCACTCAACTTCATCTATCATCATCTATCATCAGAATCACCTCCAACCACGCTTCTTTAGTAAAATAACTCCTCTACACACAGAATCCTTCGCTCGCAATGAAGCTTCTAATCGTCCTCATCGGCTTGATTGCCACTCAATCACTCTGTAATCCCATTAAAGCCGACACTACTGCCATCGGGGCTGAATGCGGTGCCCTCGGAGTCATGGAATGGAACCTGGATGAGCTTCCAAAGGATACAAACATTACTGCGCTTCGAAAGTGCAAGGAGCATCCGATTTCGCTCCACAAGGGAAATCACCTTGAGAAAAGAGATTGTCGTGGCCACGGTATTGATATCGACTATGGGTGCCAAGATGGATGGTGCTGGAAGAACTGTGGAGGAGATGCAATGAAGCAGGGCAAGAAGTGGTGTTGGCTGGCATATGACAATGGGCGTGGAAGTTGGACGCGCTGCAATCACTGGCAAGATTGTAGAACTGCTGACAGGGAATGGAACGCAAACTGTGGATGGGGAGATTGCGAGGCTTGTGGGTGTAGCTGTTGAGTATGAGACAAGAGTGACACACCTCAAGTTTGGATACGGTTTTATTTGCTACTGCACTACTCAGACAGACGGACCTTCGAGTCTCGGTATAAAACATGCAAAAAAAAAAAAAGAGTCTTAGCGACAATCTCCCAACCCTCTGCTATTCCATACCCAGCGCCTCGCCAGGTCCAGCATCTTGTTTTGGGATCATCTGTAGGTAAAATCCTTTCCTCCACTTTCTCCAAAACCAGTTGCAGGCGAATTCGCCCATACAAAGCAAGCAATCCACGCCGCCAACCCAAAAATGAACAAAAAAAAACAAATCAAAAAGAGGAGAAACCTGGTCTGCGTATCGACCTCGTCTCATTGCGTCTTCATCCCGACTCCAATGAGGAAGTGCTGAGTTTCCTTCCATTTCTCGTGTACCCGGCGTCCTCCATGAATCCGTCAGGGCCATGACAAAGGAAAGACTCCTAGTCTTGCAGCGCTGAGCATGCTGCGTCTCTCTTCACCGCTTCGGTGTTACGTTTTCTTGTTCTCGTTCAGCGAGAGGTCCACGCCATGAGCAACCACCCTCCACCGGGTTTTGCTCATCGCGAGCTCCCAGCCATGATGCCGCACGGCTGCCCTTCACAAGTCGCCGCGTCCTTGTCTTCCACTAGACAGCTGTTCCAGGAACCGCCGGTCCGTTGCTAGGGATTTCCGGTCGAGGCCTTCGCCCGCCCTTCAAGCTCTTCATCCGACCCAAAAGACCGGATGGCTTGACCCCCGCTTCGTCAAAGGGCGAAGCGGCGTCTCCAGTCCTCCGTCGCTCCAGCACTGCACCGGCCGAAGGGCGGCGTGGTGCTACAGCAGGCCCATTGGATGGCATGGTCCCTTCACGGGATCTCACAGTAGCCTCTTCCCCCTTTGAAAAGTCAAAGAAAGGGTTGTTATCAGAGCCGTTGCTGGCTCCAGATGGCATGGCCTCCGGCGAAATTCTGGCGTACCCGCCCTCGATGTTGGCCCGGCTCTGCTGATTATAGTCGCGTGGCGTCTTGCCAGGGTACCGGATGCGCTGTGCCAGCGATTTCTTGCGTTGGAGGCCATTCTCCAGACTCTCTTGCGCCTGTTCCGCCTGGCGTCGGTTGATGGCGCTTCGTGCGGCAGGGGTACCCTCCAGGAATGTTGTGGTTCCCAGACCTTGCGACTCTTCGCCATGCACGATACTACCGCGCGAAATAGGGTCGAAGATGGGCCCCTCAGTGCGAGACGAGCTAGGATAATAGCCACCCGTCTGCTTGCTCCCGGTGGCAAAGTCACGGAAGGCCTCGTCTGTGGCGTGGCCCATGAATGTTGAGTGATCTGGCTGGGCGTTGAGGGGGCCACAGCCCCCGAGCGAGTTGTTGAGTGAGTCTTTAGGGAAAGCTTGCATGGGAGCTCGCCTGCTGTTCTGGCGATTTCGATGGGGATTCAGAGCATCGAAGGGTCCATCGTGATGGAACACTAGCAGCGGTGTCAGTGCAAACCAGACCAAGGTGGAGGGCGCAGCCCAGTGAGGCGAAACGTACCTCCTGTACCATAGATGCTTGTCGCGTCAAGCTGATCAATGATGTCCATTCGGCGGCTAGGGCGTCCGGACTTGGGCTTCTCCTTCTCCTTCTCCTTGCCTTCGCGGCGCTGTCGGTCATGCTCGCGTCGTTTAGCCTCAATCATCCTCCTTTCATCGTCGGTAAGGGGCCGAGCGTCAAAATCCATGAGCGATGACTCCGAGTTTCTTCGTTGCCGTCGAGGAGGAGGTCGTCGCTGGGGGGAGCTAGGATTTGGTCGAGGGCCGCCAGCCTGCATTCTGCGGGCACGAAGAGCCTCTTCTTGCGAACGCGTTGGGCGGTGGTTGCCGGTAGGCGGCGGCATGTTCTCGCCTCGTCGGGGAGGTGGGCGATCCATGGGTCGACGCGGGCCTGGTGGCTTCGGTCGGTCGTTTGCTGAAGTGTCGTCGAGAGTCAAGGAGTCCTGATAAGTGCCTTGGTCAGCGGCTTGCGCATATCACCCGGTCGCGCGTGGCATTCGATGAGAGAGAGTCACGAAGTTGTAGTGGCGACAGATCCATCACAAGGGGTTAGGGAGCAAACACGTACAAAGATTTCCTCGGCAGACAGAGACTTGGAATCGGAGTGTGATGACATGACACCCGGTGACTTCAGAGGTGGCGGCGGTATTTGATCAAGGAAAGGATTTCGCGAGACTGGGCGCGGAGGCGGAGGGGGGTCTTCAAAAGGGGAGGCTGGCTTGTTGGAAAAGAAAGCGTCGACGCTGGCGGGAGATGCGGCACGGTTGCGGAAGGGATTGTTTGAAGATAAGTTGAGAGTAAGTCCGGCGGAGGATTGACCAGAACCGCCGGAGTGGCCTGCTTCCAAGAAATCCATCAGCTGGCGTCCAGACAAACAACGGGCGCATGCATGCGAATGACGAAGGCAGAGAGCCAAGATGAAACAGACAATCTCCTCTACATGACACAAGATGGCCGCCAGACAGGTGGATCGGACAGCAATCATCTGTGACTTGTCTGTCATGTTGGCTGCCACCACCTCGTATCGTCACCCCTTCCCCCCTCTCCATCAAGGCTCGTTTGCACTCTGCATGTTGCAAGCGCCGGGATGGGGCAGGAGTCGAACGAATCCCGGCGCTGAGCAAGAAGGGAGACTCTTGGGATGGGGGTTTTTGTCGCAGATCATATCAAAGCGAGATCAAGGGGTGGGCGCTTACCAGTCGGGAAAGAATGAGCTGTCGACATGATTGCTGATTGCAAAGGGGTCGAGCTCGGGCTAATGTTTCTGGTTCCAGGAGGAGAAGATCTCCACGAGTAGGAGCGAGGCCAAGACAGCTAAGCAAGGCCAGGTAGTGTGTACGCTGTTGCAGACGCGGTTGCAATGCGCAAGCAGAGCAGCGCGGTGCGAAGCAGAACAGAGCGGAAAGGCAGCTCGCAGGTGAGGTGAATTGGGATTGTACCACGTCGCGGTCAAGTACGCAGCTCGGAAAGGGATAAATTCCTGGCCTATAAGCCCAGACCTAGCGTCATACCAAGGCGACAAACACACTGTACGCCACTCAGGTGCGAGTGGGATCCCCGTCAGGTCAAGTTCCGTCCTGTCAGGGCGGCGACGGGAGATGGGGTGGGTTCAGGTTCTGCTAATGCTGGGTCGGTTGTGGACGGGTGGGTTGGACTCTGGTGGTGCCCAAGGACCAAGGGCCACGGGCTCGGAAAGGGGGTTGGCTCGTCTGAGGATGCGCGATGATCGCCCGAGCGGCGGCAAAACCTTGGGTCTCGTTGGTGGTGACGCGTCGGGATCTATGCTTGCTTGAGATTATCTCTAGGCGTCTGGGCACTGAGTACGAAGTAGCACTGTATCACCAAGTGCTATGACAAGTCGGGCCGGGGCAGATAGCGAACGAGCCCAGGAGTTGGGAGGTTCGATGGAGAGGAGAAGGCCGGCCAGGAGGTCGTGGATCTGCGAGTGGTCGAGGATCCAGGGTCAAGCACCAAGATGTATTTTAGGCGCTGGTTGGCGAGACGTCGGGGCGTCGGGGGGGTATATCAGCGGGGCAGTCCCCAATGCGAATGCTTGGGCAGGACCTGGCTCGAATGGCGGGACTCGTGCAGGGGCAGTGCCGGTCGGAGAGGGTGGCCGGCACAACGGGGTCGTTCACGACAGGGGTTAGGCTCGAGTAGTTGAAGAAGAAAAAAAAGAAGAGAATGAAGATCAGGGTCCAGAGAAACTGGCTCGGCTCTTGCGCAACTAATAAGGGGTTAAGTGAGTGAAGATTAAGTGCGAAGATTCACCAGCTGTGATTCCGCAATTCGGTGGGATGTTGTTGTTGTTGTTGGGCTGAGGCTGAACGTCGGCCGCAGAAGAACCCCTCCAAGCTGAATGCAACAGACAGCGAACGAGTTGGGGACTGGCGGGCAAAGGAATAGAGGATAGTGATCTGCTCTAGAGCTCCTGGGAAGATGAGGTTCTGTTCCGGATTGATTCTGGAAGCTCAGAATCGGGCGAGAATCAGAGAGCGCCAGAGCCAGGGGTTGATCGATACTGGGTGAGTGATATGGCAGCCGTAAATTGGTGTTGGAGAGGTGTTCCGAGTCTGGATGATCCCTTTGATGTTACGAGGGTGTGTGTCATGAACTGTCGTCGTTTCACGTCTCGTCTCGTTCTGTCTCTGATGGCCACAACCTGGAAGGAAGGAGTAGTCGGAGGAGAGCAGGGGACAAACGAGGCACGGCCAACTGGCGAGCGCAGCGCCCGAGGGTAGGTAGGTAGGTGCCTTGATGAAGAATGGGTGGGAAAGGCGAGATAGAATCGAAGGTGGTGGAGGGATGGAGAGGTTGGAGAGGGTGGAAGGTTGGAAGGATGAAGATGAAATGGGATTGATGGGTTGCTGGAGGGAATACAAGGCAAGAACTGGTACCTTGAAAGGGGACGAGAGGGAAAGAGCGACCTTGAGCCTTGAGGTCGACAGACGGGGAAGGAACGAAATAGGAATAATGGGGGGACTAACTGCCCGCCTTCTGAATTTGGTACGTACGAGGAAGTTGGGGGAAGGAGCTGAGCTCACGGGACGGCAGCTGAGCAAGCCCAAGGTGCGTGTGCAAGGGGAAAGAACAACCTGAGGAAGGTGGGACCCTCGGCTTCAATGGCAACGGTCTTTCAAGTCGAACGGGTCAGGTACTCCCGTCTTCTGGGCATTCGGCACATTACTACTTCGTACAACTTTTTTTTGTTGAATCTCGCATCTTGCATGCAATCCTGCTCTTCAATTGCTTCCGGCAGCACTAGTTGCAGTCACTTGCATATTGAGGGGGCACAAAGGCGACCAAAGTCAGCCCAGTGCACCAGACTGCGTTGTGTACGAAGTATGTACCGAGATGTAGGTATCCCAGCTGTTCCTGGTCAGAGGATTGCAGCAGCAGCAGCGGGCAGTTTGATGAAGTTGACCAAGATCAGTTCAGGTACGTACGTGCACCATCTCCGTATCCGGTCAGTCTCACACTCGTGTATTTATCATCTTCTTTCATTTCCCCCCCTTTCTGTTGCTCCATTGCGTCCTCTCCGTTGTCTCTAAACACACCCATGGATGTCTTGTCTCTCTGGGTGGTTCTGGCGGCGTCGATGGAGGTAGCCACAACCTGAGTACGAGGTAATGAAATGTCCTTGACTGTTGCCCAGAAAATGACCAAGAAAAGGGATGCACGTTCTAGGCTGTCCCGGCTGGATGGACAGTGCGGGCAGCCATCTAGGCCTCGGACGCCTCCCACCGCTTGAGGTGCCTTGAAGCCCACCCGCAAAGACACTAGAGCCGCCATGGCGCCAGCATTCATTCTCAAGCCATCATGAACGGAGTCCCAAGGACCAGTTCCCCTCATTGCAAGCCACTGCCCAGGCCGGTACTCTGTGCCTCGATGGAAACAACATTCGAACCACACCAAGTACCATAGGTAGATGCTTAGGACTGGACGTCATGTGCGGAGGGAACATATGGCCACTAACTCTTTCATCCTTTTTCATAGACACCTACAAAGACATCCATCAACTTCAACTCAGACTGTCGACCTCGAAACAAACCAGCGTTCAGCCCCATCCATGGGCTGTCCAGACGGCCGAGCCAAAGCAAAGAAAGCCCAACCCTCCCCCATGACATCCGCTAAGCCCATGGCGGCCGAATATGGGGCATCTCCCCAGTCAAGATGGGGTTCATGAATCCTTGGCCCCAAGGATCCACGACCTTGCACGACCCCTGACTCCAGAACCCGACGCCAGGCTCCATTACGCCCAGCTAGAGACCCCAACGCGATCATGGCTTTTAATTTACCTTTCAGGAGGCGGCTGTCGATGAAGCTAACCTGCCTATGAGTTCAACACCATAACCAACATGAGGATGAGGTCCTATGAGAACGAAGAGCTGCGATGTGGCCCGATCTTCAAATGGGTGTCTCAGCGTCCCTGGAGAAGAAAAAAATCTTGACTCAAAACCCCGAGCTATTATTATATTCATACGGAATCAGTGCTGTGGCTCCGAGACAAATACCACCTCGTGTCGAGGTAGCTTTCCATTTCCCTCCCCCTGCCAGCCAGCGGGCATGGCATGGCGACCAACAGGAGACGACGGTGACAACTACGGAGTGCTACCATGATTCATACACTAACAAAAAGCTAGCCTCCCCCGTACTTGGTTGGTATTCTTGAACAAGCACTCAACACGTGCCCACAAGTGGGAAACGCCCTAATCACTCCGTCCTAATGCCATCATCTGCGACAGGCCTATCGAGATCAGCCCGTGACCTGGTGATGGACGGGATGGCCCTTGTGTGATGCCACATGGGGTTAATATTGGGGATAGTATGTGCCCATCAACAACGACCTTGACAGCAATTTCCCGTGTTACCAGGGGGGGTAAGTGTTGTTGCATGCTGTTCCTTCTGAGGACGTCGCGGCTATCCGGCGTGCAGCTTGCAAGCTAGACGATTGTTGCGGCCGATCCCAATGAGCCACTCTCCAGCAAACTTCACCAGCGCAACCACAGATGCATGCAACTGCATCTACGTACTGTATTCTGTGGCAGTAGGTTGTACGCTAGTCCTACATGTCCGTACGAAGCGAGCGCGGAGTAATTCATGCTCGCAGAATCGTGGCGTGCTTGCTCGCCCAGTTTCCGATGGGCCTTCTCAACTAGTCATGCACAGACGACCCTGGATCTCGACCCCACAGTCTCGATTCAGTATGTACGAAGTAAGGCTCTTTTAACTAACGGTGGTTGTCAATAAGGTATTCCGATAGCTTCCCTTGGGCCTGGCTGTTGTCGGGCGGGAGAGATTGAAGCAATTTCCAGATCTCAAGGACCCCTCTCCGCCTCCGAAACGCTTGTGCATACTCCATACTACCACCCCATATGACACACCCGTTTCCCTGGACCGACATTGGGTCGATCTCATGTAGGAAGTATGTATGTCATCTAGTATCACCATGGTAGTTGAAGCGGCGTTGGGAGGCTTTCTCCCAGGACGACCTCGGCAGTTCCAATATCTCCTAAACCACACAGGCCATCGATCAGCACATACTTGGTTCCGAGTTGACGGGCCCGAGCCGATATTCAACGGGCTTAACTTACCCGGCCCTCGAGGAGCCCAATATTCTCCTGTCTTGCTCATGTCCAGCTTTTCCGTCCATTCAATCAGGCTCGCCGCCGCCTGATCTGGTGTCACGGCTGCTCGTCCCATGTTAGAACTTGATCACCCAAGGGCGAGTCTGCCCTGGCCAGAGTACAGCCACGTTACCTCCGCCATCGTTCCAATATTTATCAAACCCAACACCCTTTGTCATGTCGGTGCGCATGAATCCTGGGTGCACGATGCTGACGATGATGCCCTTGTCACTCAGGTCGAGACTGAGCAGCTTGCCCACCATGTTGAGTGCCGCTTTGCTGGCGTGGTGCGCATAATTCCCTCCGCCCTCCTTGGGATGCCGCAAGGTGATGCTCCCCGACTCGGACGACACAAGCACCACCTTGGAACCCTCCTGCAGCAATCCAGCGTGGACGAGCTGGTGAATGATGAAAACTGGTGCAATGGAGCTCGTGGTGTACATCCGCTGCTCCTCTTCCCAGTTGGGGCCTTTCTCCGTGCTCAGGTCCTCCGTCGTGAAATGTCCGGCCGTGATAATCTTGGTTGGTTGGTCAACCCAAGGGATCAATATATCTGCCTACAGGAGTCGCGGAGACCTAGGGTAATCGACTCACGACTTCACCCAAAGGTTGAGAGGGTTCCAACAGTTTAGCCAACCTATCACCGACGTTTGGCTGTGTCAGGTCAACGCCAGGAAGCCATTTCACCTTGGTAGGGAATCCATCAGGCCCCTCTGATGATCTCGTGGTGCCGTAGACAGTCTTCTCATCCTGGACGGCGTATTGCTTGATGAGACTGGCTCCAAGACCCCGCGTTGCCCCGACTATGAGAATTGCCGACATGGTTGCTGCGTTTGGTTCTGTTTGAACCGAGATCGAGGCCTGCAAGTGTTTTGTTAGCGGGTGGGAGAGGGGAGAATGGCAGAGAGCAATGCAGTATCACATGTAACGACTGCTAGTTAGCTTAGTCGTGGTGATGTAATCGACTACAATCGCGGGGTTCGACATTCCCATCTATAGCTGCGTCTTGCGCCATCTCCCTTCAAAGTGTCGTCGATAGGGCCAGCCTATATCTTTAGACAGCTCTAGGGTGAACAAAACAAACGTACGCAAGCTCATGTTTGGTTTGTTTTGAAAATACACCTGATCACTTCTCTGGATAGTAAAATAATGCCGTCTTCGTCTGAGACTCAACATCGCCTCCAGGTCTCACACCCTTTCTCACCTCCTCCCTGAGCAACCGTCTTAGCCTCCCGGACCTAATCCTCCTATCAACGAGAGGGATAAGTGCTGTGTGCCCTTTATCTCCTAGGTACCGACCGAGACCTGTCGCAGTTTTTGGCAGAGACATGTTTTAGTATAGTGGGAAGACAATGCATGGATTATTACCTACTTCATAGTGTCTGTCCTCGATGAACGTGAGGAAAAAGAAAGTCATGGAACAGTGCAAGCCATCATTCTAGACGTTTGCAGCTGAACGACCCAAAGTGTGCGTAGCGGACTAGGTTGGAGTATGCAACTGCTATTGGTAGTATGTAAAGTTCGTTTTTAGGTGCATGTCGAGGATCAAACAGTTACAGATGAGTTCGTGAGCTAGGGAAACTCGTTTGGAGGGAATCGAACCGTTTTTCGAGTGGGTGTTCTTCGCCCGGTTGGCAAACGCATGTTATAGATAGATGCCTGATAATGCTCGCTGGAAAAACTTCAGGGCATAGGTAGGTGGAAGTGAGCTCGCTACCTCTCTTGCCCAAGAACTCACGATATAAACATCTTATCGAGTCACCTGCATCTCGCATCTTGCATCTTGCACTCTGCACCCTGCACCGCAGAGCCCCAAAACACACAGGGAGGAAACATCAAAAACACCACTCTCGGCATCGTCAACATCACCACCATCACCATGGCTGCCGACCACATTCGCGTTCCCCTGCCAAACATCTGGCAGAACTTCACCCTATCCAACAACCTCCTCATCTCCTGTGGTACCGTCTCAATCGACCCGGAGACGCGCAAGATCGCCGTCCTGCGCGACACGACCAACGATACCATCCACCTCCCCAAGGGCCGCAAGAACATCGGCGAGACCCTCCTCGCCGCCGCCCTCCGCGAGACCTATGAAGAGACCGGCCTCCGCGTCGTCGCCCTGCCGCTCAAGATCCCTACCCGCGCCACCCCCGTTGAGAAGACCCCCGGGGAGAATCCAACTGTCACCAGCGACGTTGAGAATTGCGAGGTCTCGTCCACCTGCGTCTACCCATGTGTGCTCACCGGAGCCTTTAAGATGGTCTTCTGGTTCGCCGCCAAGGTAGATTCCACCGCGGAGCCTGAGAAGGGAACCAAGGATGCTTGGGAGGAGCATATGAAGTTGGACTGGGTTCATGTTCGGGACCTGACCAGAAAGATGGCATACAAGTATCACGTTCAGGTCGTGGAGAAGGTCCTGGAGGACATGAGAAAGACGGGGTATGATATCTAAACCGAGAAGATGGTTTCGGTGGTGTCGTTGATATGAAAAGGGGGGGGGAGTTAATGAGGATATACCTGAGCAGATCGCCCATACCAATCAGCCAAACATAGGAGACCCCCTCTCGTTCTAGCACCTTTCAAAAACCAACCACGCCCTTCCTTGGTCCCCCAAAGCCTCAGGATTATATCTCAAAGCTGCGCCATTATCCCCCCGTCCCGTCTTCCCTGTAGTTCCAAAAGACTCCTAGGCACACGTGCTCTGAACACACAAGCGGTACTAGAAACCAAGAAAAGCGCCTGCATAAGTTTCCGTGAAATTACATGCCATTTCCCTTACAAAAAAAGACAGTGAGATCAGACCCCTTGAAAACCTGTGAGAGCGTTGTTCGTTCAGCCCTCGAATTCGACCACCGCGGATCCTGCCGTTGATGTAGCTGTACCCGCCCGTGGCCGACCTTCACTCGGATCTGCGTCGAGCAAGCTCTGCCCCTGGGTCTTTGATGTCGATGCCCCGGCCTCGGCATCCGCTCCGTCCAGCAAATCTCTATCCGAACTCCTGACAGATCGGCGCTCTATGTCTGCACTGGTGCCAGCAGGCCCCTTTCTCACTCCAACTTCAACTCCAACATCATCGTCGTCGTCATCATCATCATACCTCTGTCCGGGCAGGGCATTCTTCTCAAGCTCTTTCTGAGCCTCCTCCATTCGTCTCCGGACCTCGGTGGCAACCCGCATTCCGTCCGTAACGATGCCGTCCAGCACGCCGCGGAGACCTCGTCCGGCTCCCCCAGGGCCAGCCGGGACCGGAGCAGGTGGTCTCGCGCCGCCAAAGCCGAGGCTGGAGAACGTGGTGAGTGTCTGAGCTGACGACGACGGCGTGGAGCTGGATAGTCCCTCAATGATGTGGAAGGATGCGGGGAACGAGGATTCAAAGAATTGCTCAAGGAGTTCATCGGCAAGGACAACCATGCGGAAGGTAGGCAGGGTGAGCTGAAGAGGATGCGCAGGATCCAGAGCCGCGTTGGCAGCTTCAGACTTGGCCCTTGACACTCTGCGCCGTGACGCCGGGTCCAATTCGCTAGGAGTGTCAAGGGTGGTATCCGACAAGAAGTTGGGCTTGTTGGCCTTCTTGGGCGTTCCCGTAGGCGAATCCATAGCCAAAAGATCCACGCTGTCATCATCGTCGTCGTCGTCGTCTCCAATCGCAAATGCATCGTCAGGAGATTCGTCCTGTGGCGTGGCTGGACTCTCTCCGGCTTGGTTGTTGACCGGGTCGGCATACTCGAAACATCGCCGGATAAAAGCGCTCACGCTACCCAGGAATCGTTCGTTATTCGACACACCGGGTGGCAGACTGACCTGTGACTCGTGACCGTTGGCAGCATCAGTTTCCAGGACCGTAGAAGAAGTCGGGCTCAACGTTCCCTCGAGACCACGGCGAGACAGGAAAAGCAATGCTTCAGATATCCTCAAGATGCCTTCACGGTCTACTCTTCCGTCCTTGTCATCGTCATAGAGCTCAAAGAAGTACGTGATCGTGCCCATAATATCACGCCGACCCTTGATCTGTGCCAGACCCGTGACAACGTTCTGAAGTGTCAAGGCCGAGTTCTCGTCTACATCCCACTTCATGAAGAGACGCTGTAGAAATTCGTGATTGGCAGGCTCCGGGCCAGCGCCCCAGGGAGAGAGCATCTCAGAAGCCCGTCTGGCGCTGTGGAACATTCCATGTCGGTCCTCGTGGCTGTTTCTCATGGAGATTGGGGAATCGGAGATGGCCCACTTCGACATGCTAGCCAGGAACTCTCGAAAGGCATCATAATCCATCAGGCTGGTACTAGGTCCTAATCCAACTCGGCCCTTCTCAACTTGGTTGTGGGGAGTAGCGAAGAGCTCCGAGGCCCGCGAACGACTCGCCCTAGCTCGACGCAGCTTTTCTTCTTGGATCATGTGGTCTCGTTGTTGTCGTTCGTAGAGAATGTTGTAGAATCGATCATACAACGAACCTAGCTCTTCCGAGCTAAGCAGCTTGCTATCGGGGCCTAGGTTGCGAATAGCTGTCCTCTTAGCGAAGTTCTCAATGTTATTGAGAACGGCGTCCTTGTTCTTTAATCGCAACTCGGTGATGCTGCTATGTGTGATGCCGGCAAACTCTTTGAAAGCCACAACCATGAGCTCCTGAAATCGCGTGACTGCACGAAGCTTCGGATTCTCCGACTTGGGGTGGGCAGATTCATCTAGGCGTGAAAAGTAAGACTTGAGGACAGAAATGAAGGCACCATCGTCGGCAGCGTCAAGTAAGTCTTCTCCGTTGATTCGCAGAATCGCCAGACCAACTTGGAAAAGAACCTTGGGGCCTTCGACGAAGAAGACGTCTAGTACGCGAAAGGCGAAAATAAGGGGCATGGAGTTGACGTAAAGCGAGAGGAACCAGGGCAGAGACACCACCGACAGCTGCACGTCGCTCTTGACGAGGTGCTCCCAAAGGATAGGCATCGTCTGCTCGACGAGGGACTCGAAAACCTTCTGGTCGAGGAGAGTGCCATACATGGTTGTCGAGTAGTAGCCGGGAACGAGTCGATCACACAGGGCGGAGAGGAGGAAAAATGCCTGAGCTTCAGACATGTAGATGAGGAGGGCGGCCACGACGATGTTCATGGCCTGACAGTACCCGACGTCAGCGTTGACCCAGCTGTACGCAGTAAGCACCCTGCGTAGGCGACCGATGCCCTCTTCGCTCTGGAATCCGGGATATTCTGGGAGACTGCGGTTCAGGTCCTTTTCAATCTCATCGATGGCAAGCGACTCCTGGCCTTCGAATTTGGTCAAGGTTTCGGCGTAGAGTGCCGGGTTTTCCAGACGGAGGTAGATAGAGCCTGACGTCAACTCCCAGACCTCGCCCCTGAGTCTATTAGGGAGACCAACGCGGATGAGCTTGTGGAAAGTCGGCTGGCGGATCAGAGTGAAATTTCGCCCATTATCCCGTAGATACTCGCCCCAGAGGCGCATTTTAGCCCTGTCTCGCAACTTCTTCGCATCGCCAGGGTAGCGGAAGAGCATCCCAAGGCCGGCATCAGGTGGTGTCGCGTTCTTCTTCTCCTCGGACCTGAGGAGATATTCAGAGTAGCACTCGGCGACGACCCGTCGCAGCTTGCTGACGTTGCCCACACCAGCTCTGAGACCCTTTTTGAGACCATCACAGAAACGTTCACAGGCTTGTCTAGTGCCGGCTAGATGGATGGTTATGCGCTGCTCTCGGAGATCCCTCTTATCCTTGCCGTCCTTTTCCTTATCTTTCGGATTCTCGCCAAGAAGGGAATTCCAGGTTGTGAGGGCAAGGGCAAACTAGAATAAGGAGTTAGCGTTGACCTGGATCAATAACCCCGGTGGGGGGTGGGCAGTGTTTATTATAAGTCCATACTTGAAAGTTCTGGCTATTTAGACGCTCGACTCGCCTGATGGCACACAGGGGGAAGCTGAAGCCATTGCCGCTGGGGCCGCCGCCATGGGTCTGGTTTGTGAAAGCTGTCGAGGTCGAGGTACTGGCAGACTGCAGGAAGCTTGTCGGTGTGGTGGAAAAGCACATATAGTGCTCAGAGAGATGCAGCTTCCCGGCATAGTGCCATCCTCGGTCGTGGTCTTTGTCGCCTTGAGTGACGTTGGAGGGCGGGATGGTCAGTTCGGCGTTGATCTCGTAGAGGGGTGTCTGCGAGGCGGGGAGACGGAATTGGCTCTGGAAGAGGGAGGCCTTGGAGGGATTGCGGTCGGAGCTAGAGAGATTGAGCCCCTGAGTCGGGTCGATGAGCTGCTGGGCCTTTTGCACGATGTTCGTCAGGTTGGAGAACATGGCTTCGGTCAGCGGCGCATGACGGGGGGAAGACGAGGTTGACGGTGGGCGGACGAAGCCAGGGCGGAGAGGGAGGTCGCGGCTGGAACGGGAGGGGGGAAACGAGTGGAGGTTTCTGCGAGTGCTTGACACGGAAAGGAGGCGTGTAAAAAGACGATAGGGGAGGGGAAATGTACGTTGAGGTGGGAGAAAATGGAGGATATCGCTGGAGTGAGGTCGGTGAAAAGTGGTGAGGACACAAGATCGAACAGGCTGAAGGACGAGAAGAGAGGTAGGTAGGTTGGAGGCAAGAGATGGAGGCTGGAGGCTGAAGCTGTCAGCAGCCCACGGGGGAGGGGGGGGCATCTCAGAGGGCACGCGGGCGCTGTGACGGGGAGGGACCCCACTGTAGGGTCGCTGCTTGCGGTCACTAAACCACCGGACGCGGGATGGAGAGGGACAGGTCCATGCTGTGGGATGTGGCGTAAATGTGGCTGGTCGAGACCTACCTACCTTCCATGGGTCTTGGGTGCTGACTGATCTTGGAACTGGCTCCAGGTTTATGGTGATGGGTGAGGATAAGGAGTTTGGTCGAATTTGAAAATGAAGCCTTGATAAGGTGGTCGGTCCATTTACATGCAGTTGAACCGAGTATTCCTGTAGAATTTTATACTTCGAGAAAGTCCCGGTATCAATACACCACGACATTGACGCATGTATGCACTGTCACTAATGACAGAGGACATGATGTGAGTTATAAGTTGTCTTATTTTCAAGACTAGCTATTTAATGTTATTATGTTAGAAGTTATACTGAGAGAAGCTACTTATAGTAGCGTGCTATGTTTTAGCCGAGCAGTTAATTTGACGGGTATATTACATAGCTGGTCCTAAAGTTAAGATGCAGGGTATTCCTCGAGATTAAGCATAAAGGCAGAAAGGTATAAGTATCTACCATCTCTCCCTCTCTTCACTCTCCTTCGAGCTATTTCATCCCATCACATCCTTCTCAATCCACACCAACCGCGATCCTTCACACTCAAGAGATGTCTAGGGACAGAACATACTGGGATTGTCTACCTCCCGAGTCCGAACCACTCTCTGAGTCGCGCTCACACTTTGCAGTGACAACTTCGTTGTCCTGGGGAGCCGCCTTGTGTCCGTCCGCCTTGTGGATTTCCTCTCCGTGGGCCACCGACTCGAGCCACCAAGGATGCTCAAGCGCCATGGTATATGTAACTGGAGGCGGTCCTCCAACACTAGGCCCAAGGATTCTTGTAACTTCGGCCTACCCTCTGCTTCTGTTCATCTCCCGCGCTGCTGGCGTTAAAGCCCACTGCGAGAATTGATCAAGGGCCATAATGAGCTGCTCTACCTCCCACATTATCTCCCACTCGAGGCCGTTTTCTTTCCCCAATCGCTTCTCTAGGAGGTGAAGCTAGGATTCACCCGGAAGCCCCTGCGATAACCTCTTGACCGTCACCCACTCCCAGTGGGGGG
>JABFFI010000629.1:0-22646 GCA_013623725.1 Fusarium robinianum | reverse complement strand
CCCCTCCCCCCCCCCCCCCAAAGGACAACAACGACACGGCCGCCCAAAAGCTAAACCCGCAGCACAAGTTCTTCTCCGCCGACTGCAGTGGTGGATGCGGGCAGTCAATGGTTGCTCCATTCCCCTGCAACCCAGCTGCCCTTGTCCCCCGGGCAAAGCGGCTCCCCAACAGTCTGGGAAGGGCTGGCAAAAATGCCCCGACAGGGCTTTGACCGACGCCTTGGCCCGCCGTTTGACCACCAGATGATGATCATTTCCCGCCAGGGGCCCCCTGGACACATGACGACACGACCTGAACTTGCAGAATTCGGGTGTCTCGCAGCCGGAGGTGTTAGTGGCCAGACTAGGGAGTCCACCCTAGGACTTGTCGTCGACGTTGAAGCGGCCCATTGTCCATGTTTTGGACGTGACCTGTGAGTGGGTGTGCTCGGCGAGCGCTGGCACGTCTTGGACCAGACGGCTCCCCCGGCTGTCTGCGTATTGGATACCGCCGGAATACGCTTGGAAGGATTGATGGAATTGGCATGCAGATACAATTCACAGGAGCAGACCAAGGCTAACGAAGAGGAGGGGAACGTGATGATTAATTTGGTTGCTTTCAAAGTCAAAGTCACGTGCTATTGCAACCCTCCTCCAACAACCATCGACCCAAACATCGGGCATCAAATCCCCCATCTGACTTCTCTGACTGACAAGGCTACTACTCCGTACATCTATCTACAAGTAGGTAGGTATTATTGATCTCATCAACTGTCGCTCGAGGACCTGGCTGCCTCCCAATTTCGTCTTTTCTTCTCCTCCAATTTCCCCCCCTGAATATCAAATATCTCTTATCGTGAAAGAGCATTGTCAGATCTAGAGAATCCCAGCTCTCTCTGTGGGTACGTGCTCTAATACATACACATGACAGAGGAGAGAAATGCCCATGATCCAGAAAAGGCCTTTTCCCGTATTATTAACTACACAAAGTACGAGGATGGAAGGTCACTTCGGCGCAATTGGAAGACAAGCTGAGAATGTCTAAAACTCTTTCTTGGCTGCATGAGCGGTGAAGAGCATTGGTCCATCACGGAATAGAGGCGGCTGGGTGAATCAACAACCCCCCATCCGCATAGCTCATTGGCTGTTTAGTCCATGCAGGTCTTGGAAGTCGAAAAGACAGACTTTTGAACGATTATTGCCTGTTTTCCCGGGCCGGCAGGCAGGCACCTGATGGATGGCATTTGCGCTCAAGTATTTGCTTGCTTACCTAACTTGATTCGCATCAGTCATCATGGAACGACTCTTCGTCAACCACAACACCACAACAGGTTATCGATGCGTAATCCAACCATCAGGGCCAAGATCTGTGGCGGATTCCTACCCTAGGCTCAGCGCTTATTACCAGATTCCTCGGAATTAGAAACTCAGCTGTCCGCGGAAACGGTTGGTTCCCCATCCCCACTGCTCTTCTCGGCGGACGTGCCAGCTAGGTACTGTAGGCCAGCTAGCCAGCCATCTGCAAGACCCCAGCGCTGCAGAGTCCGAGGACGGATTGGATCTCGCCGGGACGGGAAGAAGCTGCATTCACCCACTCGGCCATCCCGCGCCCGTTCTCCTCCAAACTCCCAAGTGGAGAATGCCGCGGGCAGCAGTCTATGCCATGTGTCTTGGTAGATCATTGCCCATCACTCTC
The DNA here is from genome assembly GCA_013623725.1 of Fusarium robinianum. Lineage (NCBI taxonomy): Eukaryota > Fungi > Ascomycota > Sordariomycetes > Hypocreales > Nectriaceae > Fusarium > Fusarium robinianum. The sequence goes on along the minus strand of JABFFI010000629.1, from coordinate 20,971 downwards.
TATTGATCGTCCTAGTTCAAGTTTCAAGTACAAACCACTACACAGCCGGATCGGCGGGATAAACACGCAATGCCATTTCAAACTTTTCACCTGTCGAGAACCACACTTTGCCATACATACTCCGTACCCAAAGCTAGTTTCTCGGCCATGAGGTCATGATAGGCGAGTTTAGCCTGGCCATTGCTTGCTCCACCAGGTCGATATGCCGCAGACTATCCTCTCCGTGCATGGTTTCCGTGTCCTAGTCTCGCGGATCTTCGGATGCCCCGACCTGAGGGTCTGTCTGGTCAAGGGAATGCCAAATCATCACCGGGGATAGGGGCGAGAGGTAACAGGACCCTTTGCGGGGCGTCTCTGGTAGTCCAAGGGAATGGCTATCACGGTCGTATGTACTGGATGGAACTCACTCATAGCTGTCTTGTCCCACCTCTACCACGTTCTCCTTGGGGTTGGACCAGGAAGAATAGGTTTTAGAGTGACATTCCCGTGCAGAGGCTCCCGGGCGGCAAGACTGCGACAACCGTCACTCAACTCTCAGAGTTAGTTTCTGCATACTGCGCATGCACATGCGGCCGTTTTGAACATAGGTCTACGCAGGTCTGAGACAGAGCATGGGCAAATGCAGTTGTCAACTCCACTGGATGGTGGAACTCTGCGAAAGCATCCAAAGAACGCGAGACCATGAATGAGACTGTAGAGGTTTAGGGTAACTGGCCCCTGAAAGGGTTAAACACAGTCACCCTTTCGAAGGATAAACGGGATAACTGTCTTAGAATGAGTGAGAATTTTGAGCATTCTAACTGCGATGGTTTGCCTCAAGTTGCAGTTTAAGACACTCAACTTTTAAAAAGTGAGTTGAGTTAAGTGCCCTCGGCAGCTTTCTGGGGTTCATCAACAATCCTCCGCTGATTCCGCCAGTATCAACATCACACTAACGAAACGAAAAAGAGGATAACTATGCTAGACACATTATAGCTTTTATTCATTCAACATGTACGCCAAAAGGCCAACCACACTAGGGAATATAGTGAGACGGTGCTCACATCACCATCACCATACAACTACCACTAGATGAGGACATCACATCACCAGATATATTAAAAAACCGGCATCAACTGCGTCCGTAAAGTAGACCTCCCTTTAAACCCAAAAACGCCATACAAAAAATGCCCGCTCGAAGAAAAGCAAGCTTCCCGTAGGTATTTACACCCAAAGACAACCCATCATCAACAAACACAGTACTATCCCCTATCACTGTACATTCCCCGCGATCAAACTCTCCAGTTCCCAGGGACTCAGCGTGCTCCTCCGTCGTGAGGCCCTCTTGCTCGTTCGTCTATCTCGCCGTCTCTTGTCGACCCTGAGCTGCTGATCGTCCACGGGGGTAGGGTCGCGCTTCACGGGGTCTACATCTTCGAGCGCCGGGCTCTTGGGCTCCGGCTCCGGGATTGGCGCTGCCTCGGCGCGGGGTTCGGGCTGAGACGTGGTAATGGTGGGTGGTTTCTTGACGCCCCTGGCGCCCCGGGCTGCGCGGAGCTTGGCCCGGACACGTGCGGCGTCGGCTTCGCGCTCCGAGGCGGCTAGCTTGGCGGCGATGGTGGCCATGGTGAGTGGGCTCTGTTGCGGTGGAGGGTCGGCGTTGCGGGGGAGAGGGAGACGGGAGGCGGTTCGTCGGGGGGACCGGTTGGGGGATGAGGGCGCCGGACCGGATCGTCGTTCTGACTCTACGCTGCGTCTTGGGCTTTGTTGTCGGGGGGTTGACGGCCTCGGTGCGGGCTCTGCCTGGGGCGTAGGCTCTGGCGACTTGACGAGAAGGACTTCGTCTAGAGATGTCGAGGAAGTGCGGTCCCGAGGCTCGTCGGCGCCACGGATCGGCAGTGAGCCGGCGTCCGCGGCAAGGTCCCAGGTGTTTTCCTCCATGATGGTCGTGAAGTCTCCCGACTTCTTCCAGGGCTTGCCTAGACGGTATGAGCCCCTGTTTCCCGCTGATGAAGAGTCTCGTAGAGGACTGAGTTGCGGCGGCTCGGGCAATGGCGAGGACTCGAGCATTGGCTCGAGCACAGGAACGGCGGTGGACTGCTGGAGTATCTGCACGTTTGGTTCCTCGACGTCGTACTCTTCCACCGGGACATGGTCGTCAAAGTCAGATTCGGCATCGCTCTCGTGATCGTAGTCATGAGTGGATTGCATGCGAGGTGAGTGCATGCGAGGCGAGATATGTGATGGTGGGCATGGTGACTCTGGTAGCTCCTCGAGATCATCTTCGAGCTCTTCCTCGGCCTCCTCGGGAACAGCAGATAGCCTGATACCTCGAGCCTGCCTGGTCTCTTCCACGTCCTTGACCCGCACTGGGCTGAGCCTCAGTCCCATCTGCAGCTCCTCGTCGCAAACTGGTCGTCCGCTGGCAGCCATTCGCTTGCGCCAGCCGTCAATCAGATGCACTGCCTCAGTCCAGCGGTTTTCCATCTTGACCCAGCCGTCCTTGAGGCGGCTGATTTCCTCCTCGCGAATCATCACCTCCTCAATCGGAACGAACGACGGGTTCGTTAGGATCGTGCGCATGTGCTCCAGTACAGAGTCTAGCTCCGCGGCCATTTCTTCCCAACATTGTTGCTTGATGACCAGGTTTTGGTCGCCATCGCCGCTGCACCCGCTCATGTCTCGAAGTTGCTGCATGGTGCGTCGCATCACTGCGAGGATTGCCTCGTTCTCCTCGCTCAGGTTCTGAGCCAACTTTGCGAGGAATGAATTCGTCTCGTTGCGTAGGTCGTAGTCGTCCGCTGTCGTGCTCAGCCCCCGCGTCGGGGATGTCCTCTGCTCTCCCATATCGCCGGTGACCGTAATGGTCGTTACCGAAGGGTTGCCCCTGGCACCACGCGCGCGACCGGCTTCCCCAAGCTGCTTCTTCAAGGTATCAATCTGTCGATCACGCCTGCGTACCTCTGTCGCGCAGGCAGCGCGTGCTTGAGAGACCAAGCCTTTGGTACGAGCCATCTCCTCTTTCAGTCCACGAATAGCGGCGTCTGCTGACTTCATTTGCGTCTTCAGAGCCGTTTCTGAAGCCTCTGCAATGTCAAGCTTCCTCTTGGCCTCGGTATGCTTTTCCGTTAAGCGTGCGATATCGTTGGTGTGCTTCAAATTGTCGGCGCGAAGAGTGCGCATCGTCGCAGAGAGTGATTCGCGGTGTTCGGCGTCGCGCTGCACAGGTCAGAGACTGTCGTGATAGCCAGAGAGGAACATACATCGCGCCGTAGAATGAGATCATTGAGAACGCTCACGATGCGTCCCATTGTAGCCGCAACATTGCCATCCAGCAGCGCGGCGCTGGAAAAATCGAGGCTCTGGCCATCGCGTAAGAGTCCTCTTGAGAGGAGCTGGTTGTTGATGTACAGCGAAGCCGTACGGAGGTTTTCTGTGTCAATCATACTGAAAGAAGGGTCGAGGATCGAGCTGAAGTGTCGGTATTCATGTCATCAGCTACACGCGATTCACTTTTGGGAGGTCAATCCAACGTGGTCTGGATGGCGCATATAGAAGCTCAGCTTGTTCCTTTGTTTGGGTTGGTTGCTATGTGGGGGAAAGTAAACAAATGCCACATGGGATGACTAAGGCGGCCACGAAAGCCGGGGGCCACAACTGCGGCCAGCATCCTCATTGACAAGACATGTCTCGACAACTGGCATTGCAGGATAAACTGGCCATCTAATTGCTCTCTTGACCTGCACGTCTCCTCAATGCTACTTCAAGTAGAAAAGTCAGGTCTTCTTTAGGGCCGTCGCCGCGGCCAACGGATCCATTCGCCCGCATCCCCATGTCTTGTCTAGTACCGAGGACCTCAGATCATGGCGGTGTCTGGGTTGCCATGATGGGTCATACGAGAAAGGCTTGGGTTTTGATCGACGCTGCCGTGATCGAAAACTTCTTCAAGCGGTCTAGAATTATAACTCTTCCCCTCTCTGTCGCTGCTACGTAGTGTGCGTTGCTGGGCCGGCCGTCGGGGATCAGGATTGGGTCGGTCATTCAGCTCACGCTCTAAACTCTTCTTCACTTTTGCAACGCAACAGACGGGCTAATACTTGCGTGGTTTCCAAGTATACACAACTGGTCGCTGGATGGAATTTCGAGCCGGTTCCTATGTCGGCCATCATTTATGTACTAGTGTCTATAAGGACGTTCGTCTGGCCCTCTCATCTGCACTTGGTTTAATTCTTCCATCCAGTAATCTGGCAACCTTTCGTAACCTAGTCGAGGCCCGAGAGACCGCATCTGAAACAGAGTATGTCTGAACAGCGCCACTAGGCTGGTTGTCAGACGGGAGCCCATGCCACCTCGATTGATCCCGATGCTGGCAACATCTAATCATTGACCTGAAGAACTCCCCTGTCCTTCATCATGAACAATGCGATTGCTTTCTTGTTGCAGCTCATATTTCGGGTCTGTATGTTCAACCCACGGGTTGGACACTCGAGGATGAACTGAAGGGGGACTGAGTGGGAGTTGCACTCCAACAAACGCCTCTGGAGGCAGTTGGGGCAGTACTAGTGGATTATTAGTTTCACTCCTGAATATTCGTGTCAAATGAATATGGATGAATATTGAAATCCTTTCAGAAAATTTGAGAAGATTGTAGTAACGCGGTTGCTTTCGGCAGCCAGTCAGAGACGTTTGAGTAAACCCAAGCGTCTCCTCGTGTCTCGATGGCCCCGCGGCGTCATCATGCAAGGATGTGAGAAGGAAAATGAAGGAAGAAGGGGAAAAACCAACTCACAGGAATTTGTCCTTGTGCCGTTGCCTGTTCACGTTTCCGGCCGGAACTTGCCTCGCTTCTCGCGCATGGCATTGACCTTCCTCTTGTCCTCTTCGAATCTCTTCAACATGGCCGCTTGTTCTGCCTTGCGCCTCTCTCGAAGTTGGAAGCGGTAGAAGTCCTTCATCTCAGACTTCTTCTTGCTGTCCCTATCGATCATTCTGCGCTTCGCCTCTTCAGCCTCATTTCGACTGGCGGGTGCTGTCCTTCCACCTCGAGTGACGGTCACGAAGCCGTCATCATCAGGCTCATTGCGAAGACGCTTGGCAAGTTCCGTAGCCTCCTTCTCCTTCCGGTTGAAAGCGTTGAAGAATGCATGAACAGCGTGTTGTGTGCTGGACTTGTCGACACGGGAAAGTTGAAGGTGCGAGGTAATCCATGAAATCCCAAGGGCTGGTACTTCGTCGGATAGGTTGGCGCCCCATGAAGGATATTTCTTGGTCTTGTGGACTTTTGAAATGGCCTTGAGGACCAGCTGCACGCTCTTCTCGTCTGCGAGTAACACCACGGCCGTGCTGCTGCTCGTTTGTAACCGCCGCGACCAGATCTGGGGCAACTCCGCCGCCTCCTCTTCCCTTTCGCGCTCCTCCGCTTCTACATCTCCCCTCTTTCTCTTCTTTGCGAACCCGGCGAGCTTGGTAGCTTGAGCAGGATCCACGGCGAGTCCAGTCTTTGTCTCATTATCGAACGTAATGCTCTCGAATCGCCCAGCGCCGACAAGTTCGGTAAAGACACCACGGAAGTGAGGTTCAGTGCTGTCTGAGGGAATATTCTTTAGAAAGAGACTTCGAGAATCGTTCGCAGTTGGGATCTTGGGCGCATTCCTTCGTACGCGAACTTCGTGGATGGCGGTTTGGGGATATGAAGGCGCTGCGGGAATCTTGATGGGGAGGATGGAGAACTGATCCCCAGAATCTCCGATAGGAGACATGCTGGATGATTGATGCGACAAGCGTACTCGGGGGAGGGCTTAGAGAAGTGCGAGACTGTGGTCGGTCCAGAGCAGGCTGGGAGAGAAAAAAAAAGGCGGTTGAAATCGCAAGTATGATTAAGCATTCATGGAAAAAAGTCTTGGACCCACACGGCATTATGACATGTGCTATTAGCACGTACTCACACTGTGCTTCGATGAGGATCTTGGGGTCCGAAGCTGCCGAAATACGACATCGACATCTTCTCATCACTCCCGTCACTCCCGGAACTTTCTCAAACCTTCCCCCACAGAGCGTCATGTTTGAGCTTGGGAGCAACAATTTCATAACATGGTAGCTTTCGATGATCCTGGACGGCTTTGAACGCTCCCTGGCGGCGGTTATATGTTGGGTCGACTGGGGTTCCCGGACTCTCGACTGGATATGGCAACTCGAGACTTGATCAACAGTATCACGGCATTAGATCCTTCAATTCCCCGAATGGCGCCGAATCACTACTCTAGCCAGGAGAAATGAGGACTACTCTATCCGGTTTCATTCTTGTTTCAAGGCATGTTTCGTACTTCTTGTCGCTTTCTGAGCGCTCTTGAGTGCGTGATGCTGCCAGAATCTGCAAGGCCAGTCACCACCCGACAAACTTACCCGATCGAAGGATTCGACTTGTCTCAGTGGCAGCTTGGAAACTTATACTATGGGCTGATTCTCGAATCTGTTGGCTCTTGTTCGCCGAGGAGCTCTTTCGTTCTCGAACTCGAAGTGAACATGCCGGACTGATCGACCTACTCTCACTCTCAATTTGGCCCTCAATCTGGCCCTCAATCTGGCCCTCATGGCAACCTGATAAAGTCTTGATGCTACCGAGGCACCTTCTGTTGTTTCCAATGAGCCCGCTAGCAAGAGTCTTTCGAGAAGATAACGATGACGAATAGTTCCCTTCCTTACAGATGTCACACGAACATGGACCGGGAAGTATTCTGTCATGGCAATGCAAGCGATGCGACGCGCAGTGTATCATCCTTGGCAATTCGATTCGGCCTGGTCACCTAAACCGTCGGATGCTCCGAACGACGTCAGATAATGTGGGAGCCTAGCTCAACCTAATTTCTCGAGACCCTGAATCACCCATCTTCCATGGACTGCTGCCTCGAGAGCCCCCCTCGGATGGATGGCTTTGTGGCTACGGAGCTGAGATTCGGAGCAGCGTGACGCAGACGGGAGAGGCAGACGGGAGAGACTGACGAGTGGACCTCAGTGATCTCTTGCGAAGAGACTACTGCAACACGTTGAGCCCAGGAGCGACAGGTTCTGCTCGGCCGTGACTCGTTTCCTGTCGTCTACCCCCCCAAACGGTATCAGTCAACTCTCCTTGTGACCTATTAATACGACAAGTTATTCATGGGAGCTTCTTGGCCATCACGCCAGCGCGCCGTCAAGGAAGTGTATCGCTGGAGCAAGCCCCGACTCAAAATACCGCATTTCCGGATTCCATTCAACCAAACCGATGAACAATGACAAGACACGACTGCGACGCTGTGATAGCGGTGTGTGATGCATCTGCACTGCCCAAGTCCGTCTCAAAGACTCACGAGCAGGTGGTGGTTCTATTCTCAAAACCACACAAGCGGGGAAGGGCAGCCATGGTGGTGTCTCGCCCTCGAATTAAGCATTTAACACATAGACACTGCCTCACGGCACATGTGTCACTCTAGCCGGCGCGTCTGGGGCATCCAATACCCTTGTCTAGTTGCTCTGTTTCCAGACAGCTACGATGCCTTGACGGAGGACTGGGGGCACCACCCTGACGACACTGCCACACGCCAGGCTTTTCAGCCCTAAATCATGCAGGCATACGAGGCTTCTGATTCTAAGATTACCTCCCAGTAAGAATGCCCGAACGCCTTGGAGGGAGAAACCGATAGGGCCATGTGCGCCAGCCGTACAGTGTGTGGGCGTCAAGCCATGTTGGACGGTACTTTGCTCCAATATGCCTAGCAATCTCTAGCACACCCCGGAACGACGAACTTGGATTCTACAAATGCCAAGGCCATCCTTTGGAAAACCGACTTGGCATATCCAGATGCTTGGCTGGGACCAAATCAAACATTTCAATATTTTATCTCGAGGTCCCTAGACTCCTAGTCCTCTATCTACTCTTCACAGTCTCTTCGAAATCGCTTCATCCCAGGGAGTTCAAGTCATCTTTATGCTTCTGACGACTCCAGCCCATCAGCCCCAGCCGGAATGATGGCGACCAAGCATCCCCTGAGGAGATCATGTGCCTTTTGTCGGGCCAGGAAGATCAAATGTTCCAATGACACTATCTGCGAGGCTTGCCGCAGACAGGGTGTCGACTGCATCTACGACTTCGATCCTCTCCGCCGCAAGCCCAGCGCAGACAGCACAAAATCTGTTCCTTCACAGCTAAGAACTCCGGATCATAACAGAAGAGGTCGATCAGGTTCTGCTAGCTCGGCGCATTCCACCCCGGCGAGTAGTACCGTGGAGGATGTTGAGGCGTCCAACGACAGGGTCGAGAGCTTTGCCTCGGCCCTGGAGCAGAGGTTCCTCGAGAATTTCCCCCAAGTTTGTCAATCCCACCCCTCGGGTCTTCTTGAACCCCCGAGTCGCAACATCCCCAAGGTTGGCCGAAAGAACACAAGGTACACCGGCCTTCTTCCCCTCCTAACACACGACCTAGTCGGCCTCGTCACGGACCAGTTTGGCTCCCTAGGATGCCATCATGTCGACCAAGGCACGGCTCGCTTCTTCCTATCCGGCGTCGTCAACGACGATACGCAGGCCATGTTCGATAAAGCTTCCCCGTCTCCCTCCAAGCCCCTGAACGAGTATGGGCAGAGACAACAGACACAGCTCATCGACGTCTGGTACTCGATGCACCCTCTATCCTTTCTCATCTCCAAGACCTTGCTTCTACGAGAGCTTCGCGACGGGGCACACGACGAAATCCTACTCGCTACGATGCTAGGTGACGCCAACTTCATCGTCGGGGATGAGCTCGCCATTACCCGTGGCCACGTTCTCTATCGTTGGGCCATCTCTCAGCTTCGGACGCGTCCCCTGCAATCGAACCAAGCATCGGGCAGTGGCAGTGGCATGTCCTCTGGAATATCTACAAGACTCTTTAGCGGAATCTCCACGGCGCAAGCTCTGGTGTTGCTCGCCTGGAATGCCTTGAGCTCGTCCGAGTTCCGTCGAGCAGTCTGCTACCTCGACCTCGCGACGCGATTGACGATGGAGATCAAGGACCGGATGACCAACAACACTGCGCCCATAAGTTCCAGTCGCATCAATGGGGTCGACGTGTATGATGTGGAGAAGGAGATTGTTGCCTACCTCTACTGGACGACATTCTCTCTGGGACTTTGGATCTCTATCCAGACGGCATACAAGGGGTTTTCAGCACTGCCTCTGGCGTCTCTGGCGTCTATACCCCTCCCTGTGACGGAAAGTTCGTCTGTCATGATTCAACTGGACCTGGTCTCGGAGAACTTCAGCACGCTGCAGAAGCAAAAGAGTGCCATCAGAGAGATGTGGCCGCTGGCCCATATCTCCAGCATCGTGGCTTACATCTTGACCCTGAGCCAGCAACGATCCAGGGGAGGAGACATGACAAGTTTGTGTCTTGACACTAACCGGATGCTGGTGGACAACATCAACATCCTGAAGCAGCAACCTGGAGATGGTTCGTCTCAGAGGTTCTTGCTCGCTTTCTACCACACCATGACTATCCATTCACTCTTCCCAAACCAACAACACGGACACAATGGGGAGAATATTTCCGCAGAGGTCATCGACCGATTCTGCTCGACGGCTGAGGAAGTCCTCCAGCTGTTTACCGCTACATCGGACCAGCCGCAGGACTCGTATTCCATCGCCCCATCGCTCAGCTTTTCTTTTCCCAACGCATTCTGTCTGTCCCTCGACACGTTCGCTCGGGGGCTTGGCGTAATCCACGCGAGACTGAGCTCCAACATAGGTGGCACGAACCTCTATCACGTATACGAGAATAAGCTGCAAGGCCTTTCGAGACGTCTCCACCAGATGAGCAAAGACGACTTTCTTAACCAAGCCGACTCGGTCCGTCCGGTACGAAAGCACCTGAAGGCTTGCCTCCGGGGCTTTGGGTCTTCGTCAGTGACGAACTCTCCTGGGTTTCCTACCCCTGACATCACACAATTGCAACCGATGGTCCATTCGCCCCAGCGGAGCCCACGAGAGCCCGAATACTTGTCTCTGGCACCTCAGGTCGCAGTGGACCCATCATCACCCTGGTCGGGTCTCGGAGATGCTCCCGCCCTGTCGTCGTCTATGCCCTCTTCGTCTCATTCTTCGTCGGGGGTCTCTACTGCGGGCTCGTTTACACCATTTGGGCACGTGAACAAGCCGGAATGGAGGGTTGAAGAGGGGTTCATGGCTGGGACGCTGGATCCCAATATCCTCAGTCCACGCCCAGACCAGCTTGGATTCCCTGAGGTGGCGCAGGCGCCAAACGCATGGTGTACGCAAAACCCCATGATGATGGATTTCGAGATGGCGGGCCCCATTTCGATTCAACTTGGGCAATGGGACTGGCCTGTCCAGAGCCCTGAGGTGGCTGCGCCGGGGTCTCACCTCGACCCGGCATTTTACTTTATTGATAAGAGAGATGGCAAGGAGGGCTGAAGGATCTTCTAGGAGAGACGAGACGAGGCGAGACGAGACGATTCTTTTTTTGCTATGCAACGCTCTGCTACGCTATGCTATGTTGACGAATGGATGAGCTACACCCAAGAGGGATGCCTCTGCGAGGGTTGCCCTTTTTTTTTTCTTTCCCTTTCTTGCTCCATTTTTTTTCCTTTGCAGATATTCTTGGAAAGTTGGGAGACGATTCACTGGATTCATTGGCGTTGGATGAACAATACCAAAAACTATGTTGCCTTAGCTGGCAGAAGACAAGGCCAGCGGGCTTGCAGGAAACAGGCAACATCACACACAGGGCATCGTCAATGGCTCCCAGTTTGTACACGGTGTGAAGTCTGCACTGTTCGGCAAGTTGCGTGGAGGCTTGCTTGTCTAGTCCTGATTCGACGTTGGGTCGGTAGGAGGAAGAGGGTTGGTTTATTTTATTTTGGTGTGTGGCTCACGTTGGTGTTCTGCACGTCTCCCCCTCTTGGTTCGGGGATGTCATTTGCTGCTCCTCTTAACCATGGTTTTTTTTCTCCTTTCCTTTCTGTTGGTGGTTTACACCTTTGTGCTCGGGACTTATCGATATGCGGTCAAGTGGACAAACGGGATGAGGGGGGAAAGAGATGATAGAGCAGGACGAGAGCGAGAGAGAGAGAGCGAGAGAGGAGGGGGGTGTGAGCGAGCGATTGGGTTTTTTTTCTCTCCCTCCCCCTCTGTTTCTGGGCTGAGTCTTACATGGCTTTTTTTTTCTTTTGATGACCAATGACGATTCATGGATGCAGAATGGCCGTGGTGCCACAGACGTCTCAGCTGAAACCCGGGTGCCTACGTAGAGAGGTGGACGTGATGGCTTCATGATGAGATTGTTGTGGACCTTTGACCTTGGACTTGAAAGGGGTTATCGCTAGTATCCTTTTGCCCGTTTACAGAATGAAGAATTGAAACATCATGGCCTTGAGAAAGGAGTGTTTATCTGGTAAAGGTGCAATCAATGATTGATGATTTACACGCAGAGAGAGAGAGAGACACACACAACACATCCACACACAAACCCTGGTATAACTCCTCTCTACCTCTATGTAGGGCCCTGTTCTGCTGAACTCGATACATACACTCAGATCATTTTCATGCCTTGCTTTTTTGTCTTCTTCCCCCCCCTGGGATACGAAAAATGCACACGGCAGATGCCGAGGTTTCACAGCCAACTTTCGGCACTCACAAGTTTCAGCAGAACCATTTTAACGGCCCAGACGGGGCAGCGAATCAGTTCGCCCCCTAGGACTTTTCGTCGGGGTGGCAGTGTCGCGAGCAACCCAGAACGGCGGTACGGGATGCATGGCATGGGTTGAGGAGGGGGGGGAGGCAAGGGCCAGTGGGAATTTCCGGCACAACGCAGCGAGAGAGAGAGCAAGGAAGAAGAAGAATGGAGCCAAATAGACTCGGGAGATCTGCCATTTTAGCTTGGTCCAATGGGGAGGCGGGATTGTGTACCGGTTTTACCGGGATAGGTCATGTTTCAGAGGCTGATGGAGTCTTGTGGTTGGTGTAAGTCGAGCCGTCTTGTCCTCCCCCCTCCCCGCCATCTTCACGCTAGAGGTCTATTATTTCCTATGGACGGGAGGAGGAGGAGGAGGTACCTAGTTAGGTAGCCACCCCCATGGACGTTTATGTATGCACGGCTGTTCTTGGTACGGAGTGCGAGATGGGGGAGGGGGAGGTGAGGAAGGGTTGGCATACATGCATCATGATCCATGCATCCATCCCGGAGATGGGGAAAACCAAGATCAATTAGCCATCCTGTTTTTTATTTTATTTTAATGCATGTACAAGTATGTATGCTTGCACAGCCTACGGGGCGGCGGAACCACACACAAAGAGAGAGATGGAAAGAGAGAGAGAGAGAGAGCGTTCTCGACCGCTGATGGCTTCAGGGACGTGGCGCACTAACGGCGCGCGCTTGAACGACGGGCGAAAAAAAAGAGTTGAATGAATGAATGAATGAATGAATGGAAATGCCTTAGGGAGTGCAAGAGGCGCTACCACTACCGCTACCTATGATGGGTGATGATTGATTGATTATCTAATAAGCGAGGCAGATTTCCATCGAGGGATAAAGAGCAAAGTTGAAGTATGCCCTGCCGTTATCGTCCCCTGTGCTGCATATTCCCGCTTACCAGCATATTCATTCATGTACTTTGCCGTTCTATTCGCAAGTCTATTGAGTTCTACGCCGCCACCACCACGACCACCACCGCCGCCAACATTCCCCCTCGGAAAAACACTCTCAATACTCCTTAGGTACTCCGTACTTTGCACACGCATCTTCCCGCATCTAGGTTGACTTGATCTCGTGCCCCCAATCCCCGAGGTAACGAATCAACCATCCCCGTCAACACAGCCGCGCGCTCCCAGACGCCAACGCGCGCCCGCCGTCGAGAAACAAGCTGCGCGGCGCCCGGGGGGGGGACGACCCAGGTTGATTCGACAGAGGGCCGCATTTTGAAGGGCAAGAATAGAAAGANNGGCTGGAAGAAGGGGGGGGGGTGGACAATGGGATGGGTGTTCCTCGCAATCCATACCCCGTTTGGGGAAGTTGACTGGGTTTGGGCTATGAGGGGAGGGGGACCCTGTAGGGTTGAAGATATTGTGTTTTTTTTGGTGCATGTGTAGCTATGTCTTGGAACAAGGGCGACGGCGGCGGCGGTGGCAGATGATGGGGACGGATGACTTGCGTCGAGATGTTTCCCGTCCTTGCTTGTTCCTGAAGCTCGCTCTCTAACCGGTAGAGGCGTGATATACGTGGCCCAGGTGACTCACCCGATACGTGTCTCCTAGACTGCCATCGTGACTACCTACCCAACGCTCAGATATTCATAGGTCCAAGCTGAAGAGAAAGCTGAACTATAGGTAGGGCTCCGCTGTCAACGACCATCGCCAAGTGTTCGACCAGAGGCCAGAGAGGATGTCACCGGACAGGGTCTTCTAGACGCGTCCATTGTGCGCCAATAACAACAAGGTCGGTATGAATTGGACACTAGTGACTCTGAAACATGGGTTGCCTATAATCCCAAATACGTGGATGTCGGTTTGTTGTTGCCTGTTGATCGAGTTATTCTGCTGCCTGCACTTAGTATCTACCTAAGGTAGGTAGTTGGTCAACAGAGTACATACATACATACTCCCCTGAATCCCCCGAGGCACAGCCTCCTCGATCAGGGATCTCTAACCACTTACACCGAAACTACCAAGAACAACAGCTATGTCGGTATCCAAAGAATGCGAATTGTGTCCGGGTAGGTCCACATAACGTCCTGCAAGACTTCAGCCCTGGTTAGAGCATCACCACCCGCTTCAATGTCGCCATGACAAGACCACGGGTTCACATTATAGGTCTAGTAAAAAAAGAAAAAGAAAAAAAAGGTAGACAACAAGCAATCAAGGCCACAGTAGTGTTCTGTTTTGGGCTTATACGCTGCTTGAGGGGTGCTATCCATCTCAACTCAGCAAGTGACGATCTACTATAGGATTTGTAATTCCAGAAATTTCACCTTCTCAAGCTTCCCCGATGGCCACATGCAGTTACGTGTACCAAAGCCGTATTGATGAAACCTGCGGGCAAACAAAGACAGAGGACAAGAGTTGAGGTTTAGCGGTTCGTTGATAGGATTTCGCCGGCCCTTTAAGTGAGTAATCTCAAAACCCTACAAGACAACAATACTCAGGCACATGATAGAGACGTCGCAGTATAGGATCAAAAATGTATTCGTAGGCTATTCTCGAATGTCGTGCTGTTTCACCAAGCCTTCACTCCATCACATCAACCCCAGGGTATTATCAACTCGCCATGGTGCATCCGTCCTCCACTCAGTAGATCCATGATAGTCACTGATTCTCCGCCTCGGCCTTCTTCTGGAGATCGTGCTCGACGCCACGCTGTCGAGTCTTACCCTCGGCACGCATCTGGTCGTAGTGAGCCTGTCCCTCCTTATCGCCGGTCAGGTTCGAGACAGCGCCGCCGATGGTGCCCTGAAGACGCTCTCCGACTCCAGAGCCGAGGTCGCTGATCTGACCCTTGGCCTCTTGTTGCTGGCCCTCGAGGTTCTGCTGGCGACCAGAGTTCTTCAACGACTGCACACGCGTTGTTAGTGAAGAGTACAAGCCAATGGATAGCTCAACAAAAGACATACCTCGCTGCCAACAATTCCGCCGACAGTCTCCTTAGCGGCGCCAATAGTCTGGTTCCAGGAACCCTGAGTTCGGTCGGGATCATCGCGAGTAGCGGCACCAGATCCGGAGATGGTGGCACCGGGGAGCTTAGCGGTGGCATGGGAAGCTGCGTGCTCGGCCTCGGCCTTCTGCTTCTTAACTTCGCCCTGAGTCTGGTCACCACTGCTGCCAGTGAGGTTACCGATAGCACTCTGGACGACGCCGGCGGCAGAGTCGACGTAGGACTTGAGGGTGGAGCTGTTGTCGTTGGAGGCCATTGTGAAGTAAATTGAAGAGGCTGTTGTCAGGTGTGGGTTGAATGAATAATACTGATTGTTGATTCTAGTTGTTCAGGATGATGGTGGTGATTGTGATGGTGATGATAGAAGAGGAGTGATAGATGAGGAGGACGAAGGAGGATCTTTATACCCAAGCACGTCGTCTTCTTTCACGAGGCAGGAGGTCGCAACAAGGCAATTGCGACTGGTGTTTCCCGACATCGCGATGGTAACGGAAACCGCGATGATGTCATCACGACCAAGCTTTCCTCCCTTTTCTGTACTGAACGCTGTGACGCAGGTGTGTCGCAAGTTGGGAAGGAGCCGGATGAGGTCGTGGCGGGGCCGCGTGAAAGTCAATGACGTCAATGGGTGAGCCGCATCCAGACATCCACTGGGTCCGGCTTCTCGAGTGTTCTCCATTCTGCAAGACACCTCCGAAAACCAGGTTTCTAGGTGGATGGGGAAACGTAATGAGAGACCCGATCGAACCCGTTGGTCGGGGTTCTTCCAGATGTCGAGATCGAGATTTCCTATATCGAGCCCCGGAACTTGGTACATTGGTGTGATGCATGTGATCTCGACTCAACTCCACCGTGCCTCAACCCCGACCTCAACCGACTCTCAACTCGGACTCTGCTGCAAATGGAAAGGCAAGGCAGGCAGGTACAATTGCGTCACAGACTAGAGAGTCTCCGATTTTTGAAATCGCGGTGCAATCGCGGCGCAATGAATGTTCATGTCTCATTCTGTGCAGTGCTGTGTGAGCACTTGTTGCCATAACAGGCAACGGGATCCCTATTTGCCCTTCCCACTCCCCCCCCCAAATGCCCATTGTAATTGGAATGTCCTGCCTCGGCCATGACTCCCCTTTTTCATCCTCCAAGTTCAAAAAGAAAGAGGTATCTCTGATATCTTACAGTGCTGTTACAGACGCGACTCGGCCTCGCCACAAGTCGGTCACCCCTCGACAACCCCCAAACTCCACCCGCTCAAAAGACTCTTCTGGGAATACCCTCAGGGGCTTCCCCAGAGACAGCTCTGTGACCCATAGAAGCAACTCGCTTAGTGTTGGCTCCACTGGATCGTGTCGAGGTCGATGCCCTCCTGCACCAGTTCCCATAGCGGGCTGAGTTCTCGCAAGAAGGTCACACGCTCCTGCACCGCCTTCAGCACATAGTCGATTTCCGCATCCGTAGTGAAACGGCCAATGCCGAACCGGATACTGCTGTGAGCGCTCTCGTCACTGTTTCCAAGCGCGCGGAGAACGTAACTGGGCTCCAACGATGCCGAGGTACAAGCACTGCCAGACGACAGCGCGATGTCCTTAAGGGCCATCAGGAGAGACTCGCCCTCAACGTATGCAAACGACACGTTGACGCAGCCGGGATAGAACGAGTTGGCATCGCCGTTCTGCGTCGTGTGCTCCATAGCGAGCAGTCCGCCGAGTAACCGGTCAGACAGCGTCTTGATGCGCTTAGTGTCATACTACGAACTCGTTAGTGACTCGCCACCAAAACAAGGGATTCGCGCAGGGCAGTAAAATTAGAGAGGAGCTTCAATCAACACGGCCGGCCTTGCCACGGGCCATTCAGAAAGCCATGCATGTATAGAGCAACTCATGATGTAGGAAAGGGGCTTCAAAAACGGAAAGAAAGGTGACATGAAACATACCTCCATCTCTTCCTTGGCGATCCGGCAGGCCTCGCCGAAGCCGGCAACCAGTGGCGGAGCGAGAGTTCCACTTCGGAGACCGCGTTCCTGGCCACCACCGGTAATGAGAGGGTCAAGTCTGACCCTGGGGCGTCTTCGGACGTAGCATGCACCGATGCCCTTGGGACCGTAGATCTTGTGAGAGGAAATCGACATCAAGTCGATGTTCATGGCATTGACATCGAGAGGGATCTTGCCGACGGCCTGCGCAGCGTCGGTGTGGAAGAAGACCTTCTTCTGACGGCACAGCTTGCCAATCTGCTCCATGGGCTGGATGACACCGATCTCATTGTTGACAGCCATGATGCTGACAAGGGCGGTCTCGGGTCGCATGGCAGCCTCAAGGTCCTCCATCCGGATAAGACCATTGCTCTGAACGGGGAGATATGTGATGTCAAAGCCCTCGTCCTGAAGATGGCGACAGCTGTCGAGGACACACTTGTGCTCTGTCTGGGTGGTGATGATGTGCTTCTTCTTGCCGGATCTGCCGAAGAAGCGAGCGACGCCCTTGATGCTCATGTTGTTGCTCTCAGTGGCGCCGCTGGTGAAGATGATCTCCTTGGGGTCGGCGCCAATGAGCTTGGCGATGTGCTCACGAGCCTCCTCGACAGCCTTTTCGCTCTCCCAACCATAAGCGTGTGTCCGGGAATGGGGGTTGCCGTAGACGCCGGTATAGAAGGGCATCATCGCATCGAGAACTCGCGGGTCGACGGGAGTAGTAGCCTGCATATCAAGATAGATCGGCCTTTGGCCTTCTTCCATGACTGCTGCTTGCTTCAATACCTCTGGGAAAGCTATGTTAGTGTCCAATATCATGAAATGGAAGAAAAAGGGCGATATAGCTCCAAAAAAAACGGAGAAAAGGAGAGCGAGGTCACTCACCGGCCATGGGGCTGACTTTGGCATCGACTGGAGCATCCATCGAAGGGCGAGGGATGTCTGCAAAGTCCTTCTTGTCGAGCTTGATAGCTGTCTCGACCTGGGCATTATCCCTCTTGGTCTCGGAGACATAGCTTCGTCGCGACGCCGCAGCTTTCCTCGCCACGACAGCTGCATGAGACAAGCCTCGCAGGGAGGCGGTAGAGATGCGGGAGCCAGAGCCCAGACTCGCACGGCTCGCCGACCTCAAGGCACAAGATGCGATGTTGCTGGCCATGATGAAGGGATTCCTGGCGGTTGCATGGACGAAGAAACGTCAAAGCGAAGCCAGCGGCGAGAGCGGAGAGAGAGGAAAGCGAATTTTAGTGGAGGTTTTAGCTGGTTGAGAATTTGTCATTCACCGTCGGCTCGGCCATGGAATCGGTGATAAGGCCCCGCGGCAGACCCCATCCGGAGTTGTGATTGGTCGAAAACGCCGCGGGGCGGCATATTGCTCTGGGTCTGTTTTCAAGAGACATTGGTACGTACTCCGGACTTACACTGGAACTGATGGAACGAACGGCATTGCTCTTCCAATTTGGCGGAAGCTGGTTGGCGAGTTGGCGGAGGGGAGGGGAGGGGAGGGAAGAGTGAAGGTGAGCGGCCAATGTTTGGCTTTTAAAAAAAACTTTACAAAGTAGAGGGTAAAATGAGGGGAGAGGAAGAATGGGGTTATTCTAGGGATAATGGAATTGTTCTCAGGTTCAGTACCTTTCGGTGATGGGATTCTGGTCAATGAAACCAGAAATTCCCTTTTTTTTCTCTCCCTCCCCTCCCAATACCATACCCTTACCCCAGAACTACTAGGTAGATTCCGTGCCTTGCTCCCTGTTCATTGGGCGGCAAGGAACGTCCTCCGATATTCCCGTTGATGGACCGGGGAAGAGCTCCGTCCACCAGTCTGTGTGCCTTCCTTCTTAGAGAAGGGAGGGGGGGGGGGGGAAGGTACGTGCCTTGCCGTAATCCGACCCAACCGTCATCAGCAGTCAGTGACGCAACATGTGGCTCGGTGTCGGGTGGCTCATCTCCATCGGACAAGCCCTTTCGGGGCCGTAAAAGACCCCGTGGGTTCGACGGACAGCGCTCATGTCCCCCGGGGCTTTCACTCGTTGTTAACCACGCCTGCGCCACAACTCTCGGCGCCGAGACCCCTTGCCCCTCTTCTGGGAAAACCTGGCCAGCAGGCGAGAGCCCTGGGCAACGAAAAGCTGCTGAGGGCACAGCCACGCCAAAGTCGTCACCGTTTCGACTGAGTCGTCACATCCACATGCCTTACTTAAGGTCGATGCCCTTGTATCCAGCTTGGCGGCCTCGCGATTTGGGAGAGAGGTTATTCTACCTGTGTTTTCTTCCCACCTTCCCTTTGTCGGCCTCAGCTCGCTTCACCACTTTCCTCGTCTGATTAGGGAAAGATAAAAGGAAATACTGCCCACCATGAGCTTCAAGGGCTTTCAGAAGAGCGTCATCCGGGTAAGCCGTGTGCCCCTCACCAACAACAGCCGTGCTCTTGTTCCATTGTGGTTGGATCATGGGAGGACGGAGCCAAGGCGTGCGCAAAACACCTCGTCCGTGGCGTGCCCAACCCTTCCAACCCAAAGGAAACGGAGCTCAAGGCCAGATTTCTAGCTGGGGGATAGCTCTCTCGCGCGCTCGCTGTACAAGATAGCTAACCCTCTATCCTCCCTTTCTCTCTCCTTAGGCGCCTCAACAATTCAAGACCAAATTCAACCTTGGCGAAAGCACAAAAGACGCCGTCTACATCGACGCCGAACGTCGTTTCCAGGAACTCGAGGCCGAGACCAAGAAGCTCCACGATGAGTCCAAAAAGTACTTCGAGGCCATCAATGGCATGCTCTCCCACCAGATCGAGTTTAGCAAGGCCATGACGGAAATCTACAAGCCCATCTCCGGTCGCGTGTCCGACCCCGACTCGGCCATCGTCGAAGGCAACCCCGAGGGCATCCGCGCCTGCGAAGAGTACGAGGCTGTCGTCAAGGAACTCCAGGAGACCCTTGCGCCGGAGCTGGATATGATAGAGACTAGGGTCATCCGCCCGGCCACCGAGCTGCTAGACGTCATCAAGGTGATACGAAAGACGGCCGTCAAGCGAGAACACAAGAAACTCGACTATGATCGCCATCGCGCCACCCTCAAGAAGCTGCAGGACAAAAAGGAGCGCAGCGCCAAGGACGAGAAGGCCATGTGGAAGGCCGAGGGCGAGGTCGAGCAGGCTACTCAGGACTTTAACTACTTTAACGACTTACTCAAGGACGAGTTGCCCAAGCTGTTCACGCTTGAGCGCGAGTTCATCCAGCCCCTCTTCCAGTCCTTTTACTACATGCAGCTCAACATCTTTTACACTCTCCACGAGAAGATGCAGAATTGCGACATTGGCTACTTTGACCTGACGCTCGATATCGAAGAGGCCTTTCATCAGAAGCGGGGCGACATTCAAGAACAGGCTGAGGCCTTGTCAATCGTCCGCTTCAAGACCACCGGCCAGCGACGACCTGTCAAATACCAGCCCAAGCCCGCGCTCGAAGGCCCCAAACAGCCCGCACTCCTCACCCAGGGCGAGGACACCAAACCTGCCCCGAGTATCCCCCTCGCCAGCCCGAAGCCCAACTTCGCCCTCGCCAGCCCAAAGCCCAGCGCTCCCATCGTCAGTCCCAAGGCCAGCCTGTTCCCCCGTCATACCGAGACCGCCGAGGCCGCACCTCCGCCGTATTCTCCTCCCGTCGGGGCCAACGCCAGCCTCGCTACCATCGCCGCCGCCAAATCGAAGCCCAAGCCTCCGCCTCCCAAGCCGAAGCCGAAGCCCAGCCGCTTCAGTGCTGTCCCCGCACCCGAGACGGTCACTGCCCTGTACGACTTTGCCGCGCAGGCTGATGGGGATCTGAGCTTCCGGACGGGCGACGTGATTGAGATCGTGACGAAAACGCAGAATGAGAATGAGTGGTGGACGGGAAAGCTAGACGGCAAGGAGGGACAGTTCCCTGGTATGTGCTTCTCAGCTTCGACTCACCCTTTGACAGGACTAACACCGCGTCCCAGGAAACTATGTCAAGTCAAATAGCTGAATAGTCTTAACCACGACATAAAACCACGATATGGCTCTAGTCCGTAGGCCGGGCTTGCCCTCACCTCACCTCGATACCACAACGACGAAGCAAAAAAAAAAAACAGTTCATTTCCACCACGCCCACGATACCCACCTGATACCACTCGACGAGGAGCAATACCCGTACTCGCCCCTCAGGGAGGAGAAACGCCAGGCCACATGGAGGGGGATCAGCCGCAACGGAGCGAGCTTTGGAAGCAGAAACATGAGAGGGAGAGGGAGCAAAGGAGGAAAGGGGGTGGGAAAGTAGTCGGTTTTTTTTTAGCGGTAGGGGAGTCCTTTTTTAGAATCTTATTCCCTCTTCCCCCCC
>JABFFI010000625.1:0-52748 GCA_013623725.1 Fusarium robinianum | reverse complement strand
ACCATCCATGCACATGTGGCCTTGATGGGGACCGGATGGGCCCTTGGACGGCTTTGCGGTCCCATACGACTGGTACAACCCTAGTAACAATGCGCATTGTCCTTGTCGATTGGCTTCTCGCGCTATTCGTCTCGAAAGGAATTAATCATGCCACGTTCCCGATGCCAAATTCTTCCAGCAGCCGAGCCAAGCCGCGAGCGCCACGGACCTCGAGGTGGCCAATGGACCAAGCCTAGGCCGATGGACTGGCGCACCGTCCCGCGAACCGCTCCAAGATAGGTAGCAGACCACTCGGTAAATCCCGACCGTGGGTGGGATGGAAATGGTAACGAATGGCTTTCTTGGGTCCGGTATGTATCAAACTGAGAAGAGGACCGGGCGGTGGCGAGTATGTCACTTGGCAAGGAGTAGGTGGCGAAAGAATGGGAACAGAATCTGACTAGAGAGCCAAGAGAGCTTAGCTACCTTCCGTCTGAAGACTCGGGACATGCACTACGAACGGCATTTAGAAGGTACATCGGTAGGGAGGGGGGGGAGACTCGGTCTTGGTATCAGCTTGGCCATCACTTGATGACCGAAACCCCTTTTTATCTTGGGCAACACCATCTTCAAAAACGCCGCGGAAGAGCTGGTCGCAGAGTTTACGTACAGTGTACGTAGTTGTCAACCATCCACGCAGCCTTAATCCAGTTCCGATCAAGTCATCGCGGAATCGACGGACCCAGTGGACTGACTCGGAATCTACACCGTCGTGAGCTGACTCGCCGGGACCCATGTGGTCCACCCACGTGGTGGGACGAGATCCCTGGCAACGCCTGAACACCATGAACGGTGGCGTACCCAGGACCCTGAGGACCTACCCGAACAGGCTTCGGGCCCTGATGCAAGCGTCAGGGGAAGTAGTCTGAGGGACGCCATTGATGGTCGATGAGCCGTGCCCACGACAGAATATCCCACCTCATCCATTCCTTGATGGACTTGGAGCTGCGTGCGCCAGTTTCTGGACGAAAGAAACCATACAATCACAATAAGTGTGGCCGATAACCGGCTGATCGAGACTTGTCACATCTCTCTCTAATGAGCCGACAAGTTTAGGTGCAAGGCATGAACTCACTGAGCTATCATCAGTCCATTCCATGACCCGGCATCTGGCTTGCCAAGGCATCACTGAGCCCAAAGAGGCATTGTCCGTCCCCCCACTCCCCAAGAATGAGGAAAAAAACTGGGATGGAAAAGTGGCACGTCATTTTCCACAACAAGAGGGTGATCCGAAGGGCACAGCAGGCTCGCCGTTGCAAATAGTGAGTTCATGCACACACGAGATGTGATAGCCGTATAGATAAGCCCTCCCGGGTTTATCGTCAACTCATGTCATCGTGGAAGAGTCGGCAGTTTGACTCAGATATGTCTTGTCTTGGTTGGCGGAGTTAACTCGGACATCATCCCCGAAAGAGTTGGTTGTGTTGTTGTTACACAAAACCCTCTTGGTCCGCCCTATAGCCGAATCTCCTCCGGGGTTTAGGCAAGAGTGTCCCTTTTTTCTGGTTGATGGATAATTGTGAGGGTTCGTCGCACACCAGTCGCGGTCTATCGATACCTTTTATCCAGCTAGTGAGATTGGTCGAGTTTTCTGTCTTTGCTGGTACGCATATCTCGTTAAATAGCCCCCCCCCCGGAAATCGCTCTTGAATCGGGACGGGCAAATTACCCGAACCTCGTGCGGAGAATTTCGCCGTGTTGGTTCGTGACCACGGCAGTCCAGGGGGTTGAGCGACAAGCGAACACCACTTCAAACCCTTGAGGACCGAACTTTGGCGGATTAGGCCTTGATGAATTACTGGGCACTCTTCATGACATGGTCCATGACCTTGACGCGCAAGCCCGGGGCTGGGTAAGAACCTGGGAGTTCTTTGTAATTGTTTCGGAAAACTTGTCCAGAAAGTTCGGGACACCAGTCACTCACTGTAGGGTAGGTAGGTGACGATTGTGTAAACATTCTTACGATGACGTCAGCTGGGTAGACCATACCGACGGGCGGGATAGTGCAAAACAATACTATGTACACATCCACAGTTGGTGAATACACATAGACTATGCTTAGATGTGGAAACAAAGGTGAATACTATTTGGAATCAACCCTTTGAGACTGCCTAGGCCTGGTCATCAAGGTCTAGAGTATTATGTATGGCGGCGACCTGAGAGACGATGTGTGGCGTCATGATTAAGTAATCGGGGCGGAGCAAGCAAAGCCAGGTCGCCGGCTGATAAATGCTGAAGCTGTGGCTTGCCCTGTCAAATGACTAAGCGAATCGGCGACCTGTGAAAATAGCGCAATCTCACGTGGGGATTGCATATTGGCATTTCAAAGCGGCTCCTTTCGGTTCTATGCATGTCCAAGAAAAAGAAATCCTACCTGAATCACTGAAATTTATATTTTCGAGCTTTCTTCTCAACCTGTCAATTCCCCATCTTCTTTTTCGAACAAACCACACTGCTCCGAGGAAAACAAAACCGGTCAATTCCCCTCTTGAAGAAGAACGCTACAATCTGCTCCATCAAAATAAATACCACAGCACAGAACAACAACACTCGACGACAAAAAAAAACATATTCCACTTCCACAATGGTTGAGCACATCAACTCCGCCGAACAGCTGCAGTCGCTGCTCTCCTCCACTACCTACGTCGCCGTCGACTTCTTCGCCGATTGGTGTCCCCCTTGTAAAGCCATCGCTCCAGTCTACGAGGCCCTTGCCACCAAACACAGCGTTCCCGGTATCCTGGCATTCGCAAAGGTCAACGTGGACCACGTTCAAGATGTTGCCCGAAAATACCGCGTCACCGCCATGCCGACTTTTCTTTTCTTCAAAGAGGGCAGGCAAGTTGCCGTCAACGGGCAGGCCATGATCCAGGGCGCCGATCCCCGCAGTCTGGGTGCCGCTGCTGAGAAGCTTGGGGGCCTCGCCCAGAAACGTGCCCAGGCCGCCGCTGGAGACGCTGGCAATTGAGAAGCAGAATGCCAGTTTGGCGCCGTTGTTTGATATTACGATGAATTATGATTCATGCTACGTCTGTTCATAGCCAAGGGCGTTTATGGAGCTATCGGTTAGCCCTCTGTGGTATTTGGGATGGAATCAGGTTTGTTTTCCACCATGGAGAACCCCTCCTGGTCTGGGAACTACCTGTTGTTAGCCCGTATGGAAAAATGTTTTATTAGGCATTATGCAATGGAAATGGAAAAGGAAATGGAAAAGGAATCTTAGCACACTTCAAACTGTTCTTGTTCTCGCCGCAGTGTCTGGTGCTTTGGGCCCCAAGCAACGCCTTGGGACTCTGTCTAACTTGAATTAGCAGATCTGCCTGGACACCTAATAGTTGCACGGTATATATTGGTAGAAGCGTAGTCGTGATTGCTAGGCTCTGCGAGGTCTCGGTTTTCAAGTAAGCAGTCTCTGGACCGTTTACCCGACGACAAGTCCATGCCTGAGTTGGCAGTTTTTTCTCGTTGCATAGCTTGCTAAATATGTCTAGACTAGAGGGAATTCGCTATGAATGGATAGAAAAGGTGACGACTTTCAACTTGCCCTCATTTTTCTCTCATAGTTGTGTGAACTCTCAGCAAAAGACAGTACGATGAGGGAAGGGACACTGCGCCATCCATTTCCCGCTCACAGCGAAGCGATAAAGGATACTTGGAAGATATAAATAGTTGTACTCAACAGGGTATTGACAAATATGAATGACCCAACTGTAAGCAACACGACAATGGTTGTCACAATAGTCTGAACCCCTGGCCTAGTTTCTTCTGGATAGTGCCAATCTATACAAACTATATGCATGTGTATGGAGCACGTGGACATGATTATAGTATTGCCGAATATACTTGTCGCAGGGAGGGCAGGGTCCCTTCTCGTGCTGAGTTGCCTACATAGCGCAGGTGAGACGAAGGAAGCTGGTGTTTAATTTTGCTCGTTACCGGGAGAAATCATCGCAAAATTCCGGAACAAAGGCGAGTATGCGACAAGTGGCATGCAAAATACGTTCGGGTCATACATAGTTTGAGGACTCTGAGTAATACATGCAAGAGTGATTGTTCAATTGCGTAGTTGTACGTCCAGAGTACCTATTAGTGCCCTAATTGTCCCGCTCTATTGGGCGGATCAACAAGTGCGGAGTGGAAAGCGAGGCAATATGCTGTGGATGGTTTCTACGCAGTAGACTCTGCAGGACTGTAGAGAGACCAGTCGAGATGAGTTGCGTGGCATCGCGCTACGCCGTAGTCCCGTACTATTGACCACATTCTCGCATGGCTACTCTTGTGTTTTTACATATGATGTCGTAGCATCTGCTGTCCGAGAAAAAGCTGGGTGTGACAACCCTGTCTGTCTTTGGGTAATGCAGTTCTCGGCCTCATGCCAAAAGTGGCATGCCGCTCGGGCTCACCCGAATGTCTCGGCGATCCGGTTGGCCCAGCTTTTGACACTCCCGACCCTTGCCGTTCTGAAAGCGGTAATTCATAGGATTCTCTCCACGAGCTACGGAGTACCCCCAAGCTTTATCCCCGATACCGCCAAGTGTGTGAATGAATCGGGGCGCGCACGTCTGGGAATTAATTTCGGTGCATGTCAGGCGCCCTGGGGACCAGTGTTGATAATGGTGTTTGTTTGATACAAACTATCTATCTGAGACCCCCCGGCCGATCTAGGCCTCAAGCTGCCCTATTTCCTCCACCTTCTTCGCGCTGTGACTTGAAGGATCGAATTCATAGTCCAGCCACTCTCCCGCTAATCTCCTCGCGAGCTCGAGACCAATCACTCGCTCACCGAAGCAGAGAACCTGTGCATTGTTGCTCTTGACGCTCCGCTCGATGCTGAAGCTATCATGTGCTGTCACAGCTCGGATCCCCTTGACCTTGTTTGCTGAGATGGCCACACCCAGGCCCGTCCCACAGACGAGAAGGGCTCGGTCTGCCTTGCCCTCGGCGACGAGACGGGCGGCCTCTGCTGCCCGTTGTGGGTATGGGGTTTTATCTGTAGGTAGGTTGGAACCGACGTCGAGGATCTCGACAACTCGGCCGTCGGTCTCAAAGTCCCGTTTTATCGTGTTTTTGTACGAGACGCCCGCCTCCTAGACAGGCCAGAACCATCAGTGAGCCGTCCATTGCAGGGCACATGCATACCTAGGTAGACATGATACAGGGGGACATCGGAGAATTACTCACGTCACAGCCCATTGCGATTCGCCATTGAGGTGCCATTATTTCGCTCCGAGTAAGAAGTGTCGCTTGATTTGTCTCCCCGAATAACGGAATGGGCTGCTTGGTCAATTTTAATACTTGCCAGATCTCCTGGTGGTCTGGAACCTGTACGCTGTCCTCCCGTTGTCCTCAGATGCAGCCTCTACACCATGTGACGCACTACCCCGCTGTCTTTGCCCAGGGGAATCCTCCAAAGAGGCATTCCGGCGATCAACCAAGCATACTCATCCCGGATTCGTCACTGCATTTCTCATCTCAATGTCATGTGGAGGCTGATCAAGGTCAACCGAGTTACCGAGCCGCCGGGATCGGTTGGGGTTTGCGTTGTGTGGGGTGCGGATTTCCAGATTAGGAAATCCGGGGATAGTCAGATGAACCTATCGGTCCTCACCGAAGATGCAGGACGGCACACATTGGAGATCGGATTACCAGGACGGCTTTAGAGCCGGGGGAGTAAAGCACCGTGAAGGGTATCCGAAAGTAGATCAATAACAAAGAACATAGCTGGAATGCCCCTGGGGTTTCCGTACTGATGATTGCCGATGCTAGTGGTTGACGATCCCGCCTCTGCTCTCAGAAGACCAGCGGGAATCCGCAGACATTGGTTTTTAAAACAGGCCGAGTTTGCTGCATGTGTTGGCATCAGTCGATCGTAGAAAAGCATCAGGCACCACTGGGACCATTCGCATCTTACTCAGGCACTTGAGGCTCTTCTTCAACCAATCTTTTGTCATGTCTGCACGACATTTGTTCGATTCCCCCGAGGGCCTTGTCAACAAAGCGTTGAGAGGCATCATTTCATACAACACCAATCTGAGACTCGATGAAACCAACCGGGTTGTTTTCAACACCGAACACAGGCGGTGCAATGTGAGCATCATCAGTGGTGGTGGATCAGGGCACGAGCCTGGGTGGACGGGATATGTTGGCAACAACATGCTCGCGGCTTCTGTCCAGGGAGATATCTTTGCCAGCCCCAGTACCAAGCAGATTGTGGCTGCAGTGGAGGCAGTTCCGAGCAACCAGGGCACGATTCTGGTCATCACGAACTACACCGGTGACTGTCTTCACTTCGGACTCGCAAACGAGAAAGCCAACGCGAGGGGGCACAACTGCCGGATGATTATCTGCGGAGACGATGTCTCAGTGGGTAAACAGGGAGGGATGGTGGGCCGACGAGGCTTAGCCGGCCAAATCGGTGTCCTAAAGGTGATGGGGGGAGCTGCAGAAGCAGGACACACGCTGGATGACGTCTATGGACTGGGGCTGGCCTTCTCAGAGCAGATTGTGTCAATCGCCGCCACCTTGGACCACTGCCATGTCCCAGGCAGAAAAGAGCACGGAATGCTCGCCCCAGACGAGATTGAGCTCGGGACAGGCCCCCACAACGAGCCCGGTTTCATGAAGCTCTCACCGGCGCCAACAACTCCTGAGCTTGTCCAGCAAATTCTCAAGCATTGCCTCGATCCGAATGATCCGAAGCGCGGCTACGTCAAGTTCTCTCCAAAGGACGAGACAATTGTCCTCATCAGCAATTTTGGAGGGTTGTCTCACCTCGAAATGGGGGCGCTCGTGGACGAGGTCCTCGATCAGTTGTCTCGGGACTGGAATATTGAGCCAGCTCGCACTATTGCAGGGTTCCTGGAAACCTCCCTAAATGCGCCCGCATTCTCCGTATCAGTCATCAATGTCTCGGCAGCGGCGAGAAATTGCCGTTATTCAGTTGAGCAAATCAAGGACTTCTTCGACGCCAAAACCAACACATTCTGGGAATCCATGGCTGGATCGCAGCGAAGGCGATGCAGCCGTAAAGATCAACTCGTCCACCCGCCAAAGGAGGAAGCCAAGACCATCAGTGACGACCGGGATCTAAAGATCGACGCAACGCTGCTCGAGACCATGCTACGCAGTGCGTGCGAGGCCTTGATTCAGGCGGAACCTCACCTGACGAAGTGGGATACTGTCATGGGAGACGGCGACTGTGGCGAGACCCTCAAAACGGGCGCCCTAGCTCTGCTGCAAGCTTTAGACGCGGGACTAGCTAAGCAGGGCTCGGTGGTTGCGGTCTTGCAAGAACTGGAGGAGATTGTAGAGGGCAAGATGGGCGGCACCTTGGGCGGGATTCTCGGCATATTCTTTGTCTCTTTGCGTCTGGGAGTCGAGAAGAACGTCCATATGGTGAATTCCAAGGGTCCCGTCGCCCTCTGGAGCGACTCTCTCCAGACAGCCCTCGAGAACCTGAGCAGATACACTCCCGCCAAGGTCGGGGATCGGACCGTCATGGACACCTTGATTCCCTTTGCCGAAATTATCGCCAAGTCTGGCTTTGTGGATGGCGTCCAGGCCGCTGTCCAGGGGGCTGAGGCGACAAAGACGATGAAACCGAGGCTGGGTAGGGCGACATATGTTGGCGTTGGGGATGGTAAGGAGTTGCCCCCGGATCCCGGAGCTTGGGGCGCTATGGTGGCCATCCGTGGTCTGCAGAGTGGGTTAGAGGTTAAGATCTAAGTTTTGATGGTTAGATAGATATGGTGAGCTGGTATCTTGATAGTTGCGAAGCTTGACAGGTCGTCGGGGAAACTAGCCAAAGCAACTTGGTTTCAACTTTCATCCTAAGCAACTCCTTTTCTAGACAACGCCTTTTATTTTCATCTATTCGGCCCCAGTGGATCTTTGTTCTTCGTAATACGACAATAGGTATCTTTTAATCTGTTGCAAACACTCTTCCTCTCCTGTTGTTCTCCCTTTCGTCAATACGACCAGCCTGCCCATTCAGTCAACGTGGGCATATCCTTCTTGGCTTCAAAGCCATGGCATCTTACTGTCTAGCACAATGCAACATATGTTCAACACTGGATGGAGTGGGAGAGCTGTTCTAAACGATACGTGCTTGCTATTTTTGCCACTACCCTATTCTCATAGTCTGCTTGGCTTGATTAAGTGTGCGTTGACCGGCGAGATGGCTTTTCCAGACCTGTTGAAAGACATGATGTTCTCCATACCAAGCCGCTCAAATCCGATGTGCGAGTCTAGCGAAGCGCCGGCGTTGTGTGAAAGAAGCTCAACGTTCTTCATCTTGACAAGTTCTGGGCTGATATGAGGCTCATTCTGGAACACGTCAAGGCCAGCGGCGGATAGATGTCCACTCTGCAAGGCCTCGACTAGGTCGCTTTCGTCAATCAGCTTTCCGCGAGCGATATTAACGAGTCTAGCCCCCTTCTTCATCTTTGAAAGTCCCTCCTTGTTCAACAGGGTCTCTCCGGCGAACGGGGTGGCAACCAAGACACAATCCGCCTCGGCCAGGAGTGTGTCGGCGTTTTTGTGGAAGACAGCTCCAAGAGGTTCTTCGACCTCTTTGGGCATCTGAACAACATCATTATACAAGATCTTCATATCAAGAGCCTTGAATGCCTTTTCAGCGATGCGGCGCCCGATGCGACCAAATCCAATCACACCGAGACTGAACCCGCTGGGATTCCGCGAAACGGGAGCGAGGTTTCGGTTCGCATCGATGAACTGGTCCTTGTCTCCAGATCGAGCGGCGATGGAGGACCATGAGAGCAACCGGAACGTGGAAATGATGAGCCAGATAGCAGCATCTGCCACTGACTCCGTGCAAGCTGCGGCTGCGTTGCAGTACAAGACACCTATTTCAACATGTTAGCGGGTGGCTCTTGAAGATGCGTTCAAGCCCACCACATACCTCGATTTGCTAGAGAATTCGTGTCGACCCAGTCAAACCCGGCGCCAGCACTGGCATAAATCTTGCACGATGACGGGAGGAGCGAAATCAACTCTTCGTCCCAGTTGCCCATCTCGCCTCCCGTGTTCCAGAAAGGGCGGTAGATGGCAAAAAAATCCCCGAAACGCTTTGTCCTGAGCGCCTGAATGAATTCAGCCCTCGGCATGCTATGGGACCGTCGGATTTCGAACTGGGACTTGAACTCATCGTAGAGCTCATGGTTCCAGCGAATGTCATCGCCGAGCTGGAGGACAATTGGCTTCGACATGTCAAATATATTGGTGCTGAAGAGGATTGATGACCGAGGGAGATAAGATACGATGGAAGAACTGATTTTCTTTGCTGGGATTCGATTTCAAGTTATGCGGGAATGACCTGAATTTAACACGGCTAGTCAAATCCGATGGGTTGCTGGCCGGAGACAATTCCGACAGGCCAAACAGAGGCGTCATACCCCAAGGATTATCCTCAGGGGACCTTTGTGGCACTTCCGGGGACTAGTCTGGAATACCTATTGGCTTGAAACACAACGTCGTCCACCTTTGGCTGCGAGGGGTGTCCGAGGTATCGGGGTTCTATCCGAGATGAGTTGTGGCTGGTGACGCTCCAAGGCGTGGGCCGGTCCCCCTATAAACAGCCGTAAATTTAATAGATTTCCTAATTTTACCTAAAAATTACTTAGATTCTATCTTCTTTAGTTAATTTATATATTGCCACTATTGCATCTCTATCTATGTTTTCTTTCTTTATTTAATAACTCTTTCCAGGGAACCTCCTCTACTCTATCTTTCATCCATTTGGGGGCTGACGTTCCGTTCATGATGTTGAAGAAAGGTGCTTTGGGGGTTGTGCCCATTCACCCCAATTGTCTTCAACTGGGAGATCAAAGGGACGAAAGACAGTTAAAAGGCCATGAGAGATATCTTGGATGGATTCAATGAGAGAGTAGTAGATAGTGTTTCTCAGTAACGATTCTCGAGTTACCTTTGTCTTGTCTGCATAGGTCAGACCGTCAAAGTAAAAAAAAGATCTCAACGACGTCCCCCTTCTCACCTGCCGACCCTGCTATACCTAATCGTTCTTCTGCCCCTTCCAGAGACCTTCCCTATACTCTGGCCTGTTTGGGCGGTTCAATACTTCTGCCACCCAAAGGAAAGTAAGAGACAATAGGAATAGAGTCAGGACGAGTGCGCTAAAGGCAATGGCGCGTTCTTTTCGAAGGAAAACTATATACATTGACAATAATGCAGGGACAAGGGCTATAGAATGGGCGACCACGATCACAATAAATGACCCTCCCTCGTACACCTGGAGAGGGGCAGGGCCAGGCGAGAAAAACCCCCATCGATCCGGAATGCGAAGTATGGAGGATTGAATGAGGTATCCATTGGAGGCGATGGCAAGCTTGGTGGGATTCAGATTGCCGTTTTGATCAACCCCGGGGAGAAAACAGTTATTGATGGCCCTGAAGATGGACATATTGGACCTGGTTTTTCTACTCCATATTAGCAATTGAACTCCCTTGGTTGTCATATTGGCGTACTTGGAGAAGAATAAGGTGCTCGATTGAACGTGTGAATTCATGGCCTTGAAATGAGATATGGGGGAGGTCGGGCTAATTTATACCTCACGGAGGTGCTATCAAGGTTTCTTTATGACTCATGACGGAATAGCAGATATAAATAAGATTATATACAGAGCGAACCCAACCCCCCCCCTCCTCCTCCTTGGAAACGGAGAATTGGCGCCGATTCGCCGTCATAGAAGCCTTCACTCATTCCTTCTTCTTAATGCGAGGGAAGCTGAGCCAAACCGCTGCAACAACAACGATCAGTGCCAGTATGATCGGTTGCAACACTGCAACGCCCTTGCTCGCTGCAATCGCACCGATTGCGAAGGGGAATATCGTACCACCAGTTCCACCCATAGCCATAGCAAAACCAATTGCACTGACATGAATACGTTTGGGAAGTAACTTCGCTGTCATCATGACCGCGCCGGGAAACAAAGGCCCCAAGACGAAGCCGAGAAAAGCAACAGCGACAGCGGACACGATGAATTTCGGAACCAGCCAGAATAGCAACTCAAGTCCCACGGCAACAATGAGATAAATGGTGAGGCACAGCCTCTCCCCGTAGCGTTCCGTAACAAATCCGAGTGTGGCTCGTCCTAGAGCCATGCCAGCCCAGAAACCGGAACCCGAGGCACCTGATGCAAATGCCGAAGCATTGCGTACTCGCAACATGAAAGTGACAACCCAGCCACCAAGACCGACTATTGAAATGTTAGAAAGAGAAGATTAAAGCTGATGCGACTCGGGAAAGATAACCTTCAACGCCCATGTAAGCGAAAAAGAATAGCGAGCAAAGCCAGGTGACCTTGGACTTGAGCGCCTCCCGAGTGCCCGCCCCCGAAGATTCATGGGAGAGATGTTGTGCCCGATAAACGGCGCCGGTCTGGCGCCAGAATGTAATTGTGAGCCCGATGAGCTCCAGTACAGACATGCCAATCTATGACCAAGATGTTAGGGGCTGACCTGGAAGCTGGTTGAGGCCGCGCTTACCAGAATATAATAGAAGGTATACCAAGGCATTTGCGCCTTTGCGACCATAGACGTAGCAATTAGCGGTGCGATGAGAGCGCCGACGGAGTAGAATGAATGCAAAAAACCCTGAATGGTATTCGCCTTGTCCATTGCCCCGATCCATGCGCAAAAACAGGCATCTGTCAGGCCATTGCCCAGGCCGCTGATCAGGTTGCAGACGACGAGGACAGGATACGGCGGATGGGACGCGAGGGCCACGAAGGTAATGATGTGGCAAATTGGGGCCATGATGGCAACGCCTCTCTGGCCGAATTTCATATGGATTCGGGCATTGGTAAAGGCGGCGATGGAATATCCGGCGAATGGTGTCAGGAAGATGAGTGAAACGGTAGTATAGCTGAGATTATAGTAGGCTTCCAGCTATGACAAAGTCAGAACAGAGGGAGGCATGAGATTTGATCTGAAGAAGTTCTTACAGAGGGAATCAGAGCCTATTTGACCATAAAATAAATAGCATTCCAAGTTAGCTCTACTCTTGTGCGATTGGGTGGTGGGGGCTGAAGCTATCCATACACCGACCGCGGCATCATTCATGCCGGCAATGATGAAAGAAAGAAAGCAAAATACAAGCTTCCCAATGTTCTCTTTAGGGTAATTCCACCTCTCTAGCTGGGTGCTGGCATTGGGGGGCGGCACGTCGTCCGGGGGGTGAGGACCTGATAATTCTTCTGCTGGTAGTTCTTCTGGAATAATGGTGCGAGGCTCGGCCCATCCTGGAGTTGAAGCCACAAGGCCTAGCTCGATAGCTTCGCTTTGAGTCTGTGTAATGGTCGTCGACATGGCGATTGCGAACGTGTTGCTGAACGTATCTCCACGGTGTGTGGCTGGGTTGGACCAAAGCAAGGAATTGAGGATGCGGAGGTGAAATAATCACGTCTTTTTTTGCATCTTAGTCATATCGGGTCGGGCTAGTTCGGTCCCGAGATGGCCGAAAAGACGAGGCCCTATCACAGTCTGTTTGTTGTATGAAGTACCCTATATCCATCTCCAAGGCAAAAGGAGGGTCTGGGGATTCTGTGCTTGATCTACAGTTGTCTTCTAGGAGTTGCGGAAACTACGGGGTACAAGAGGTATGAATGCATGGTCCAATAAACACTCTCAAAGATCTCTCCCCCCGGATCAACCTGACATGGGACTGGGAACAGGGTTCTCTGAATGCAATAATCAGGCGTCATTTACTTGGGATCCGGGCGGCTTCTTAGTCGCTAAACCAAAGAGGGAGTTGGACCCCACGGGGTTTTTTCCAGTCTTGGGATCTCCTCTTCAACATCTCCGTCAAGCCAAAGTCTCCCCAAAGCCGCCAACAAAGACCTATGTCTGAATGAAGCACGGGGGATGCTGTAACGCGTGCCGGCGACGCCATCGGAAGTGCGTCATCCAGCCGGGCGCGTCGCAGTGTGGCGCTTGTTCTGAGTCGGGGCGAGAATGTCGCTTCGATACTGGCATCCGGTTCAGACACAGTCATGTCCAGGAGCAGCGACAGTCTATTGAGACGCGGAGGTCGTGGGCCAAGGTTCCTTCTTCGAGTGCGCCGAATACTTGTAATTCCAATTCCATAGAGAATTTCGTTGATTTTTCTTAGTTTGTTTTGTCGCGCCCAAGGGGATCAGCGATCTCTGTGAGGCGGCTTCTGTTGACAGCGCCTCCGTCGAACAAATACACCAAGACGGCTCGCCAGGATCCCAAGTCCGCGATGAGCCGTTTCCTAGTCGGCCCAACGCCAGAGAAAATAATCCAGACCCGAGACTAGGAACAGAGACTGCAACTCGAACCGCTGGCGAGACTGGGGCGCCGTGTTTTGCATTCATAGACAATGATCCCCAGATTATAGAGCCTGTGTCCCCTATCCGCCCGAGGGATTGTACCGAGCAGTCTCAGGTCGAAACACGGCAGCAGTCCATCGCCCCGTCGTCAGCTATCAACTACGAAACAACTCCAGCGTCCCTCCCGAATCTTCCCCAGCTAGTTTTACACTGCTCCCATTCTCACCTGCGGCCGGTCATACTGCTGCTGTGGCTGCCAATGGACTGTCAGAGCAACCCTCGCTATCGCAATAATCCTGCACGCGAACACCATTATCTGGCCCTACTCTGGGACCTGGGAGTAGAGTCGAATTCAGTGACGACCTGGATCTTTCGCCTCTAGGACGTACACACAGACTCAGTGAGTGAGAGGCATGGCTGCTCACAACGTACATCCAAAAGCTGGCCCCCTCGGTAAGCAGGAACCAACAGCCTCAAGTACAAGTATACCTCTAACGGCATGGATAGTCAGACGCCTGCGACGAGGCCCGGCACTTCACGCTCCAGGTACCTCGCCTTGCCCTCGAAAAGCCAATCATGAATGGGGTACTTTCCCTTGCTAGCCTCTACGAGGCACAATGCTCCAGTACAGCCTCGGACCTCGAGAGCACCTACTACTACAAAAAATGCATTGAATCACTCATAGAGGCCTTAAAGAGACTACCAGAGACCTGGGACTCGACTCTCTTGAACTGCAGTTGTGATTGCGCGCCTCTACGAGGAGTACGACAACGAAACAGACTCACAATATCATCATCTTAGAGGAACTCATAACTTGCTCAATCATGAAGCAGTTGCACGGTTCGTGGCACAAGGGGGCCTCGCTGAGGCTGTAAGTTGGGTCTACCTTCTACAGGCGATCTACGTGTATCTGGTACGTAGAGCCGGTCGAAATCTGTCTCGCAAACGTTGAGAGATCTACAGTCTTCACGAGGAACGATGACTCGTCATATGCCAATCGTGCCGTATACCTGTTTGCTAAAATGATAAAGCTATTATTCCCACCCCGCGACACCCAAGAGCAACAACTGAACAGCCTTGATGAACGTGCCAGAGGCGCGTGCCAGCCATGGGATCTTCTAGAAACGGAGATAACCCGGTGGTTCGAGAACAGACCTCCATCGTTTAAACCTATCTTCTATGATCCAGCAGGCATGGAATTGGATAGGCCATTTCCCGTGCTTCGATTCGCTGCCACTGTGCCAGGTAAGAGACAGACCTGCCAGCCAGAACCAGAGAACCATCTGCATCGTACTCAGTACTGACCCGTTCCAATCTAGTGGTCGCTATGCAGTACTACTTTGCGGCCCGGGCCATTGTTCGCCTGCGCAAATGCAACACCGCCAACCCCGGCTTTGGCTACTCTGCTGCTCGACTCAGGCATGACTGGGAGGTGAGCCTTGGTGGTGAAGTGACTGGCCTAGAAATCGGATTGATCTAGTATTACCTCACGATGACCTTTACTTCGCTAGCTAGGATATATCAACGCATTTCCTCCTATATGGGAATCCTCATGGGGTTGGCGTTATTAAACGAACACGTTGTGAATGCATTTTACTTACCGGCGCATATGCTAACGCTATGTAAGTGGCAGCTCTCATCGATGGAGAACAGTCCCCCGCTGGCTTGTGACTATCAAGGTGGATATTGTATTCGCCATCCTCTTGCCCGTGCCCACACGATTCAATATCTACACACAGTCAACCAGGTGATTAGATGGAAGACTAACGCGGTGGTCAAGAGACTGGAGAAAGAGTGGAAAGAAATGGACAGATTCGAGAAGAACCAGGATACTTCAATATATGGCAGGACGAGTTAATGCCTGGGCTACCTAATAGACTTTTCTTTCAGTCGGTGATTCAACTCCTCTCCTAGCTATAGGCATCTAACTGAACCTGCTCGACGATCTGGAACATCGTAGTCCCACTCTCTCATGTCTTCACAGCCCATCATCGAATTCAAAGTCTTTGTTCCATCGCTGAGGAATATCAGCCATGGAAACGGCCGTATGCTTACTGAGTCCCAGGGGCGCTTTGAGTTAACGAACCGCAGGCCAGTTCCCAACCTAATCCGCCCGGTAGGATAGTGATTGATTGTCGATGCATGGACCTAGCAAAGTCTGAGCATCTCCGGACTTTTCTGAGAGTTCTTGGACTTACCATATGAGGCGTGTGGAAAACGACATCTCCAGCTTCATATTCGCTCACCACGTCTTGCCATACTTCCTACCAAAGTCGGCTGGGCCCTCGGACAAAAACCCTGTGCTCATCATGTCGGCATTAAATGCGTTTCTCATTTCCTCATCACTCATCCCCGCGGATTTGGCTTTCTCAGCAAAGTCTTCCTCGGTCTCCCGGCCAAGGTTGTCGCCACCTTCAAGGTAAATCAGACCGCCACCTTCGACCCTAACATCACCCATGGGGACCCAGGCGGTCATAGCCGTAGGCTCGCCATGTCTCATAAAGGACTGGTCGTAATGTACACCGATGGCTCGGTTGCCTGGAGTGTTGTTACGCAGGAGGGTGCGGCGAACTGCCAGGGTATCGTCACCCCAACCAGTCAACCGGGCAACGAAGTTCTTCAATACTGGATGGTTGCAGAAACCACGAACGCTCCCATCCTTGGAGCCGCAATACCAAGGCTCCGTATGGGCCTTGAGAGCCGCTTCCACTGGTTTCGTCCCGGGCTTCATGACACCGCTTGAAGAGAGAGATGTGAAGCATGCTTCCCTTGCGGCAAGGACGTCGTTCCGAGGCAGTAAACCCTTGACGAGCACATACCCATCAGTTATGTGCCGGCGATAAAGCTCTTCGATCGGCTCGTCAGGGTAGGAGGCGCGAAGCTTGGAAACTTCTTTGGGCGAGAGCAGACCGTCATTGACATACAGCTCAACGCCGTCGATTGTGGGAGATGAATGAGGCATGCTGGGAAAACGGGATGGTTCAGTCTAGCGAAATCAGTCAATGAGAAATGTGCAGATGAGATAAAGAGGGCAGATGAGGATGGAAAGAATGTTTCATACAAGCACTTTATAGAATGAGAGGGATGCACATCGCTCCATGAGAGGAAGAAGATTCCGCGGTTCGATTTTCCCAATTGGGCACTGCACTCTGGCTTTCGGTGTACTCCGAGATGACGAGAGCGAGAAGGGAAGAATCTATGACGAACTGCTCAAATCTCCAGAGTAGTGATTGTCAACTACCTACAGGCGATTTGGACCCTGAGAAACATAAGAACCACAGCTGCTGCGACGGCGTGATTGCTCATTGAATCTGCTGACTTCTGTATGTCTCCCTCCCACGTTGACGAGACTGACCGACGGATGCATGTCGTTTCCTCGTGGTGAAGTTCTGGCGGACGGGTCACAAATCGCACGTTGATGATGTCCTCACTATCAGTATCTAATCGGTTAGACTTCGATTGTTTCCAACATCTAATTTCCTTGAAACATTTGCCTTCATTCACTCGTGTTTGCTTGGTGAGGGAAGCAAACAAGTGCCATCTTTCTGGCTAGCGACAACTAGCTCGAGCTGACAAATGAATATCGGGGATAGTTACCCCTCAGCAACTAAGACATCCACCCTTCCAGCCAAAAGCAACCTCCATCTTTCCATCGAAAATTACCTCTTACCTCCCATTTTTCGTCAACAATCATTATGTCTTCCCCACCAACTAAATGGGCCGTTGCGCTCTTCTCAGGCTTTCAGGCTCTTGATGTCTTTGGTCCTGTGGATGCTTTGAACTACATGTCCAAGCGGAAACCCCTCTCGCTCTCCATTCTTCACACTTCTCTTGAACCTGTCTCGACGTTGCATAATCCGGCTCATGGGGTGATCGGACAGAGCGTTGTCCCAACGCACACCTACGACACTGCATCAGAGGACATTGAGGTTCTACTCGTACCTGGTGGTATGGGGACTCGAGATGCAGAGAATGTAAAGAGAGTGAAGGAGTTCATCAAGGAGAGATATCCTCGTCTGAGGTATCTCCTCACGGTGTGCACAGGAAGCGGCCTTGCCGCGCAAGCTGGCGTCTTAGACGGAAAGGAGGCCACTGGCAACAAGAGGTCATTTTCTTGGGTAAGGTTTCTTTCGCACTACCCAATGGTCAAGATGCTAATATTCAGAACAGGTTGAGTCGCAGGGGCCAAACGTGAAGTGGTTGCGAGAGGCGAGATGGGTTGTAGATGGCAACATCTGGACTTCATCTGGCATTTCGGCAGGCATTGACATGATCTTTGCCTTTATCGCCGATCAGTATGGTTCAGAGCTCGCAGATGATACAGCAATTGGGTTGGAGTATGTGCGAAGCACCGATCCCAAGGTTGACCATTTCGCCCAGTTCGCTGGGTGAGCTGGAAAGTTGTCCCGCATTCATGCTGGCGCCTAGAATATTTGATAGTCTGGTTGGGAAACAGAAACGATTCAAACGAACATCTGGGCGGGCACAGTGATGACGGAACCTGGTTGCGTCAGAGGCGTCTTGCTCAAGCCGACACGCCCACCATGGTTCTGGTTCGCCCTGTCAGATATTATTGTGTTCAGCAGGGCTTTTTGACCTCTTTTTTCCCCCTATCAATATTTACACACAATGTATCCTTTCTTTCATAGCGTATACGCTCGGTAATATAGCTAGCTATCATTAGCAATTAGATACTCGCCAGTCTTGCCCCGTTCCATGCCGTGCTCAGTAACTCGGTACCGACTCCATGAAACTCGCGAGTCTTCCTCCAGTTACAAGAGCCAGACCTTGGACCTATTTTCGTCACTGAAAGGGGCCTCACAATGTCTTGTAATTCCCGTCCATTGCGCGGAAGCTCGAGGCGCAAGGCTGAGACTTCATTTTTTTTTATGGTGAGGGACAGGCACGCACGAACAATACATGTGATCTCATTTCCTCTGCTCAGCTGGACTGGGCTTGGCTCAAGCGCAAGGGGCGTCTCATCTCTCGTATGAGCCCACGTTTCAAGTTCAACCAAGACAATCCTGCACGGGCCTGTGTAATTTACCCCGTGGAAGCATATTAACTAGAAACGGTTCTAAAATTCGCGCTGACTGAAAATCACCTTTGTTGATCTTTTCAACGTCCCCAGTCACATTGCATGCAGGGCAGGGACAGCACCATTTCCGCAACCATACAATCATGAGGCATCCCGCAACGCGCATCGCACACACAAGCGAGAGGGGGGGTGATGAGTCGACAAGCACTCTGTTAGAAAGCCAAGGGGCCGATCTGGAGGTGGCGCAGAGGAGACCTGATGGCGATGGCGACGGTGTTGATGATGACCCCGATGACCCTCGAAACCGATTCCTGGGGATGGAGAAGGGTGAAAACATTTTCGCATCTATCAGCCAAGAGAGATTCAAGAGCCTACTAATGGCTAAACCAACCCTTCTTGCCATATCTGTACCTTGGATCATGAGCATGGTGATATCTTGGACACCGATGACCAAGATCAGTTTCTTTGAAGCTCCCACAGTGGTGTACTGTTTATCCCTCCTACATGAGTCAAAGAGATTCTCTAACTTGATGTTCCTGTAGGTTGGTTACCTGCGTTGCTAGTGTTT
Source organism: Fusarium robinianum (assembly GCA_013623725.1). Lineage (NCBI taxonomy): Eukaryota > Fungi > Ascomycota > Sordariomycetes > Hypocreales > Nectriaceae > Fusarium > Fusarium robinianum. The sequence continues at coordinate 33,776 of JABFFI010000625.1, read as the reverse complement.
TGGAGGTGCTGAGCATCCTCTTTGCCATCCTTGTGGCCGTGGTTTGGCCTACGTCCTACATCGCCTTGCTCAACACCAACTTTCTCAAGGCCTGGTATTGGTTCCTTTTCTCCAGTCCTTTTGCCACGAGCATGTACATTCTTTGTAGCACTTTGTCCATGTCTTGTGCCCCGCATGACGAACAGCCGGAATGTCTTGTTGGTCTAGACATGATCCGATTGATTTTGTACTTTCGCATTTTGGGCATGTGAGTATATTTTATTTTCCTTTTTGGCAAATTCTAATCTTTGACTTGCTAACTGCCTTGTAGAGGACTTGTTCTCGCGATCAGTTTAACGATCGCCGAGGCCTTGATGAAGTATTTCCACCAAGAAGAAGAGGACGACAACCCAGTCTAGGGAAGAAGCTGCTTTCTTGAAGCTTCGGACCATAGTTTCATTACATGATCTCTCAATCATTTATTAGTCAAATAAATTCAAGCCACAAAGTCTTTGTCCTCCTTTGGCTATTTCTTTCCATGTCCAGCGACGCCGAGTTCGAGGGAGGCTCTCACTCGCTTGTCCCTTGTCTTTACTCACATTGGCATCCTGAAACCCCCGTACTTGTTAGAATTTTACTATTCATAGAGGGACCTCACGCCTAAAATTCAGATCAGCTAGGTACTTAAAGACACTAGACGCGACCAACCATAGGTAGTTGACAGCCTGTGTTCCTGGGTCCATTCCAGGCCGAATTCGGCATGGGAGACTTGCCTCTCGACCGACCCCTTCTCCACTTAGTCCCTCATGTTCGCGTTCTCTTCGCGTCAACGATCTTATCTGATCATCTCAATGCAACATCAAACGGCACCATTATTCATTAAGCGAGTCTGGCTTGTCTTTAACAGGGAATGATTCGTCTCTGCCAAGAACCGCCTCACCTCTCGTTGGTCTCGTGGTCTGTGGGCTCTTTCGGCCCTGAGCAAGTTTGGACGATAGGTCAGCGAATGCAAAAATCTGGGGCAAAACGCGGCAGTGCTAAATTGTGAAGAAATATCTCACTGTTCCGTGTCGCTAACTTGACCCTAACCAGGCATCATCTCTACGTAACCACCATACAGCAACAATGACGCAGCTACCGACGGCGGCTGAGTACGCGCATCCTCCCAACTCATACCAAGTAGTCCTACCAACCCGAAGAGGCGACTTCCTCGTCCAGGTATCATGGCCCCTTGGTTGGAGCACGGAGCGGATCCCACCACCTGAGGATGATGTGTCGAAAATCTCCACCGTGTGAGTAAAAGCCCTCATTCAGGATGCAAACAAACCGAGCAAGTCAACCAACTGATTGTCTCTGCAAGCTATGTCGTTGACGGGAACGTCTATTTCTTCACAGCCACCGACATCGTGCACCGCCTGGAGTTCATGAACCAAGTCAGGACTATCGTCGTGGCTATAGGGTATCCAAACGACAAGTGCATATTTGACCCTCGAAGAACCAGCGATCTTACGCCACCAACCCATGACGGGAAGCACCAGCCCTTACTTGGCCGCAACGGGGAGCCTCTGACCGACATCGAGCTTGGGGGTGCCTCGGACTTCTTAGGCGTCGTTCGGAGCGACATCATCGACCATGTTGAGAATTCGCTCTTCCCGCATCTACCTCTCAAGACGAATCGCAAGGCCCTCTTTGGTCACTCCTTCGGCGGTCTCTTCGCTTTGAACTCACTCTTCACCAAGCCCGAGTACTTTGATACCTTTATCGCCGCAAGCCCTTCGATTTGGTGGAACGACTGTTCCATTGTCCGGGATCAAGAGCCCGATTTTCGGGCACGAGAGCCCCCTACCGGAAAAGCCCCTCGACTTCTCGTCATGTTTGGATCTGGGGAGCAAGAGCTGGTTAGACAACCGGGCCAGTCGGATGAGGACTTTGACAAGAATCAAAGATCAGCGACCGAAAGGAGGATGAGGGACAATGCGCTAGAAATGGTGGCACGGTTGGAAAATAACCCGAATCTACGAAGCGTCTGGCAGTGGGAGTTTGAGGGCGAGGATCACGGAAGTGCTGCTCCATGCGCTTTACAGAGAGGGTTGATGAAGTTCCTCTTGGATGCCGAATAATTCGTGCACTACAAAAGACAGCAATGGATGCAGATTGAAACAAAACGGGACTTGCCCTCCCAAACTAAAGTCCATAGAGAATTAGCAACAAAGACCGCCAAAAGAGAACATGTACCGCTAGTATGTGCGTCTTAAGCCACAATCAACCTGCCTACGTAGGATTCAGTCGATGCGGCCAGACAACAAATAAAGAAACCTCCCTCCCTCAACTGTGTAACTCTCAACTGCCAGCATCGACTCAACGGGTTCACAGGAGAGCCTCGGCCTCATTGTGCTCCCGCGTCTGCTGCGGCGATATAATCCCATCATATCCATGTCAGGATAGTGATGAGAACTAGGATAACCCATAGAACCTCAGAGAACTCTATCCTCAAGTGGAAGAGGGCGCTGCAAAATGAACACCGAAACTTGACCTCTTTAGCCTAACCCTATAGATGGTCGTTGACCTGTCCCACATTGGGGGGCATTGGGCTATTTGCGATGGCATGGAAATATATGAACACGCATGAGAAAGGTTCGATCCCCGTGTTCAGCCTGATGAGGCCCCTTCACCTCTTACTCAAATCAGCAGTTGCGCTCTGTGGAGTTGCACATAATAAAACCCGATTCAACAAGCCTTTGGGCATTCGAAAAAGGTATTCAGCTCTTTAGATGAGCAACAATAGTAATCATCGTAACAGCCATGGGAAGAGTCATTTTTATAGATTACGACCGTTATGACTCGAGTCAGCTTGCAGACTTCAATTAATTAACTGCCACGAAGTGGAAATTTCGCAGAGCTGGGAAACAAAGTGGGTGGGAGCATCGTAGCCTGCAAGATGAAGGGTCTGCCAGCAGCGGGATGCGGCTAAGGCTAACGAAGAGCGACCATTGTCGTGGATTAATACGTCTGGTTACTATTACAAATATCATTCGGTCGCCCTGATCTCTTGTGAGGTCTCTTGTATAGTTGCTAATATATATACTCAAGCTGCTGCATATCCTCTATTAAAGTCATCGCCAAAACGCTGTCGCGATTATGAGGTCGGAGAAGTGAAGGGTCGGGGTTGACGATCGTTTATTGTGTTGGCACTATTGTCGAAGGCCTTGGTTGTTCGGAGGGCTTTTCGGGAGCGCTGCCCGGGTACATTAGAAACTGGAAAAGAGACCTCGCAAGGGCCCCTGTCCCTACCTACTCCGTATTTCTGATGGCAACCTTGGCAGAAACGGGTCCTTTGCTTGGAAGAAACAAGGGAAAGAAAGCTTGGATTTTGCATCAAGCCACAACAGTTGAGCACTAGGTATGTAACCTGCAGAATCAATTTGGACTCATAGGGCTGACCACGAGCAAGAAGGGTTAGGGCCGGCGACTCTAGATTTCCGGAACATGCGGATAATGACGGTTGATCGACCCTTGTGCTGTGCTGTCGACCCGACATTCCCACACTTTTATGGATACACAGACCCATGTTGAGCGGCAGTATTTGCTGGTTAGAGAATAGTGCATGCAAGGGAGTACCTCGTATGGTGCATACGAAGCAGCAAGGGTGAGTCATCCCGGCGTGTGCGAGTCACTGCCGTCCCGAGGTCACCGTCAGCTTCGCCACAGTCCTGAAACGCTCTGCGAATATGGGTGGCTGGACCTTTCAATAGCTTGATAGGAAGTAACTAGTAGATATAGAGGGAAGTCTGGAATATATAAAGCACATGAGAATTACTTTCTATCACAACCTTAGCTCAATTCGCTATGACCTTTGCTTCCTCTCGGATCGAGCTCATGCTCTCGCCAACCCCCAGCATGGTGCCCAACCCCGAAATCTGCGAAGCACTACACTATTGGTGTGCCTTTGTGACCTTTGCTCTAATTTGTGTTGCTGGCATTGCTGCACTCAATGGAAAAAAGCGAAGCAAAGGGCAGAGATCCCATCGCTGCTATGGCTTTTCATATTCACTGCTCATTCTATCTTACGTGGTCGAAATCGTCCTTTCCATAACCGAAACGACCACCACCGTCGGAAAGAAACCTCGACTACTTCACTTTTCTCTGCTTGCCTTCGCATGGATGGTCCAATGGAGCCGACCACGACACGTTCGCGTGATGACATCTGTCGCGCTTCTGTTTGAAGGACCACTCCTTGCGATATCATTTGTTGGTACCCGAGGCGACCTGCTACCGACTCTTCAAATCATCTGTCAACTTATCAGAATCGTGGTTTTCTTCTTCATTCTGTGGATTGCCTCATTCGCTCGCCCCAAGCCCGTTCCCCCATTGTCAGGACCCCCGGAGTCTCAGCCTTTTCTCCAGAGCACATTCTCCGATTGCGAACCTGGCCATCCCAGCTACGGCACGCAGCCTTTGCCGGAAGCAGAGAGTGAGGATGATGCCACGGATCTAGATCTGAGCGATTCCGAGGACGACAGCGCAAGCATCAAACGCCGCCGCGCCAAACGTCTGAAGGAAACCGGAGGGTGGTGGGGTTATGTGAAAGATTTCTCAATCTTTGTCCCATTTTTGCTGCCCAGGAAAGATCGAAAAGTCAAGGCCTGTATTCTCATCAGCCTTCTCTGCATAGCTGGGAATCGGGTATTCAATGTCTTGGTTCCCATCCAGCTTGGCATTGCAGCCGATCAACTGATGAACAAAGAGTCACCAGTTGCAGCCCTTGCAATGTGGTTTCTTTTTGGTTCGTTGGGTAAATATGGTGCGTTGGGGCTGATCGAGGAGCTTTCCAAAATCCCGATCAAGCAGTTCTCCTACCGACAAATCACCAATGCCGCTTTCAATCATGTGCTTTCCCTGTCCATGGACTTCCACTCAGAACGCGATTCAGCCGAGGTTATGAAGGCCATAGAGCAGGGCGAGTCCTTGACAGAGTTCCTGGAAATGCTAGTCAGTGACATAGTCCCGACCTGCGCAGATCTCGCCATCGCATTTGGCGTTCTCTACTTGAAGTTCAACAGTCAAATCGCCCTAGCATTGGGAGTGATTGTGGTTGGAGAAATCTCTCTCCAGGTCTACGTGTCTAGTTTAAATATGCAAAGCCGGCGCGAATCAACCAAAGCCCAGCGGGACGAGACCCGCGTCATGCATCAGGCGGTCCAAGGTTGGCAAACTGTTTCATACTTCAACATGTTCGGCTTCGAGAAACGACGCTTCGGCCAGGCCGTCGATGTGCACCTAGCAGCAAGCCGGAAATGGAGTGTTCGGGATGCATTTCTTCAGACCCCTCTTGATCTCACGGTGCCCCTGACCTTCTTTATTCTCGCGATCCTTATCGCCCACGAGGTCTCGCAAGGTCGGGCGACTTCGGGCGACTTCGTTTTCTTTATCCAGTACTGGGATGATCTGCTATGGCCCCTCAAATTCCTTTCTCAAAACTGCCGCTCTTTAATGTCTGATCTAGTGGACGCAGAGAGGCTACTCTACATTCTCAAAACCGAGCCCAACATTGTCGACAGGGACGGTGCCAAAGATCTTGGCCAAGTCAAGGGCCATGTTGCTTTTGATCATGTTCACTTCTCTTATGACAACAGAAAGGAGACTATTAGCAATGTATCAGTCAAGGTTGCGCCAGGTCAGACCGTGGCCCTTGTGGGCGAAACAGGCGCTGGAAAATCCTCAATCATGAAACTTCTCCTTCGTTTCTACGATGTTAACCAGGGCCGGATCACCATCGATGATCACGACATACGCGATATTACACTCAGCTCGCTACGAACGGCCCTCGGAGTTGTTCCCCAGGACCCGCTACTCTTTAACGCTTCAATCATGGAAAATCTACGATACGCACGACCTTCCGCTAGGGAGGATGAAATTTTCGACGCCTGCCGTGCCGCCGCGATTCACGACAAGATCATCCAGTTTCCAGATGGGTATGAGACCGAAGTGGGCGAGCAGGGTGTCAAGCTATCTGGTGGCGAGATCCAGCGTTTGGCCATTGCAAGAGTCTTTTTGAAGAATCCCCCAATCCTGATTCTCGATGAAGCTACCAGTGCCGTCGATACGAACACGGAATCGAGTATCCAAGAGTCTTTGGAGAGGCTCCAGTCTTCAAGAACGGCATTTATCATTGCCCATCGGCTTTCAACCGTTGTAAATGCCGATCAGATCTTGGTCATGCACTGTGGTGAAATCGTCGAGGCTGGGACACACAATGAGCTCGTTTCAAAAGGTGGCCGATATAAAGAGTTGTGGACGAAGCAGATTCGGGAGTCTAATAAGACAACAATTGCGCTATAGATAGTTATCTTGCTCTTACTAGAAGAATAGTGAAACAACTCAACCAGGCTGATCGTCTGTTCGCTGGGTGGGTTCCAAACCAGCACCACGAAAGTTGGCCAAGATTCGTGAGAAATATCGTTTTAAGTCACTGAGGAAATCATCTCCTATGTGGTGTAGGAGGCAATGGATGCCGAGAATACAAGGTGTAGCGATTCATGTGCTATTTCTTACGTGGACATGGCCCTCGTGAGAACCTGGCAAATTTCATCCTTGGCATACCGATTTTAGAGACCTCCAGTATCTCGCAGTTCTCTATTTTCTTCCCCCAGGTCTTCTTGAGCAGGAATACAGTGCGAAGGGTGTGGTTATGTTTATGAACCTCGCCGTTGATGTTCTGCGTCACTAGCAGTGTACGTCGTGTCCTGAAAGTCTGACGATATTTGTCTCTGGCTCTCAGCTCAAGTTAGGAAGCATTTCATTCAGCGTAAGAGTTTGGGACTTGCCGCCGAGATCAAAGTATCAAGTCGGAAACCTATTAGGATTTCAGGAATACTATCTCGCATCCTCTTCCAAGACTATGCTTTCTGCGTCTCTCGTCTTGACCGAAGCTATCAGTTCCCCCGCGACTGAATAAATAGAAACCATGTGTACCCCGAGACAAAATGATAAAAAAGTCGCTCCTTTAGCGCCACCTCGCTTTCTCATCCTGAACTCGACCCAAAATTATTAGGCCAACTCAGGCCGATATGGGATACTCGGTTTGGGGACATTCCCCCTGTTCCCTTCCATAACAGGAGGATTGAACCCGGGTGCTGCGTCGTAATGCGGGCTTTCCATGGGTGGGCTACCTGAGTAGGTGCTGTATTGACTCTGGTACATAGTATGTGGCAGAGGTGTCGGTTGGTTTTGGGCCTGATACCCCATCGCCTGGGCGCCATTGCCAGGAGAGTTCGGTGCTACTGCCCCTGTGTCTTTTCGACGTCGGTAAAAGATGAACCATATGCCAAAAGCGACGAGGGCGATGACTGCAAGACCTCCAACCACACCTCCAACGATGGCCCCGATAGGCGGGTCAGATTCGTCTGTCGAACTCGAGGAGTCCGAGGTGGAACTGGGGGCCAGAGTACTTGTGCCAGTTTCGGTTCGGTCGCGATCCCCCCCCGTTTGAGTGTTTGACGATGACGCTTCCAACCCTGTGACGGAGGCGTCGCTACTCTCGGTCGTGGTGGACGACGTGGTGGAGGAGGTGGTGGACGTCGGGGGCACCCGGTAAAGGGAGTACGCTATCTTATCGACACCGCAGATATAGGCCGTGATAGCGTCGCCGTCTGCGTCCGTCTTTATGGCTGTTCTACAATACGGGTAGACAGAGTCGTAGTCACTTATAGGCTCAGAGGTTAGCAGTAGCTTTTTGACCAGTGTCGATGTAGAATAGGGGACAGGGAAGAAGCAACGACGAACCAACATATGGCGCGGGGATCGCTCCTATCGCACACTTGGCTTGAGTGGTAGCATGTTGAATAAACAGTAGAGAAGCAGCCAAAATGAGACCCGAGGGTGTTGCAGGTGGTCGTCGGGTCGCTCCTTGCACCGCACTGGTATTGAAACCAGTCGTCTATTAAGCCGCACGGTCAGCTCAGTTGCTAAAGGGCTCGTTCTGCCCAAGGAGGGATATAGGGCGTGGCATTCACCTTCGTATGGCAATGAAAAATAGCCGCATGCGTCATAATTCTGTCGAACATCGAGTTGAGGATGTCGGCCAAGTAGCGACTGGGCTGTCAGTACCGGGTCATCGTCTTGACCATTTGGGGGTGCTGCCGCCACCACTGTCTCTCGGACTGGTATGAGCACCATCGCTGTGAACCAATGGTCGCATAAAAAGGCTTCCACAAGACTTTCTTTCTGAAGCTTGTTTCTGAAGAAGGGGCGTGCCGAACGCGAGGCAAGAGATGGGAGACAATCAGTCAGATTCGTGAGCGAGAGAGAGCCCGAGGAAATTTGAACCGGCAGGATGGCGGGAACGGAGTACCTACTATAGTACGGAGTAGGTAGGTAGGTACTCCGTAGTAGGACAACATTGCGCCGAAATTATTTCAGCCATTCAACTTGGAGAATGCGTATTGGTGGCGCTGCTCAGCCTTGATAGACACCATTAGCTTGTCTTGGTTCTGCAAGAAGGCCGACTCGTTTCGTCTTGTGTCTTCATGGTTGCTGGACATGGGTATAGAGATCTGGATGTTAATTGGATAAGTCGCGGGGGCTGAGTCCTTCCGCTGCAGCCACCCTCTTGTTGACGCAACTACCTTGTTCACATTCATTGAAGCTGGACAGCCTGCTTTTTGTTCATGGGAAGGACATCTCCAGTCCGCCAAAAAAAAAAAAAAAAAACACTCGCTGCACACAGACGGAGGCTTCGCCCAAACCAGTCGTCTAAAACACTGCTCTTCCAACAAATATCGCTGGCGAACGTCTCTGGCGAACTTTGCGCAGATCACATCGTTGAAGATACTGGCACAAGGCTCTGGCAGCCTAGATCTATTCCGTTCTGGGTTCTTATCAACCCCGCAGCTAGGGCGATCATTACAGGGGTAATGATCCTTGTCGTTGAACAGCTGACGGGGTCGGTTGGTGATGAAGCACGCACGAAGTCGTCGCTGCGGAATTAGCGGAGGTACGGCACTCCGTACACACGCGGTCGCATTCGCAATCTTGGGTACGTACTACAAGTATCGAACAGGTCATTGGAGAATCTAGTTGATTGAAAGCAGCAACATTTCGGACCTATGGCTAGGCGGCTTGGAACTCTTTAACCCCTCTCCTTTTCGATACTAGCAATAATCACTAGGAACACCACATCAAAGTAGGGGATATTGTCTATTTCCTTTTAGCATATTGTCAGCGGATATATTGACTGCTCATTCGCTTGGGCATGATTCATGTTCGCATTGAATGCTTGACATCTGGACGGTCCAAATCCGCATGGCTCCGAATGATTGAAGGCGCGTCCTTTGGTTGCAACCTGTCTATCTTCAGATCGCCAGACGGCTATGGGACAGACCTTGACTGAGATTTTGGGTATTAGGATTCTGTCGCCTGAGGTGCCATCGTGGCGGGTCTATGATTTGCGCGCTGCAACTCAACTAGCAAGCCATTGGGCTGCTTTATGCGTTCAGGATTCTAAAAGCAACAAGTATATATTTTTGAAAAGTTGATAAAGCACATCTTGTAAAGTTCTAACCCCCCGGCTCTTGTTTCCTTTCTATAGTCCCCTAATTGGGGCTTGGGGACAGTTGCTCACCTTCGCCTTGGAAGCGTTTATTCTCCATTGAGCGTGTCGCTTGAGTCACAATCATTGACAATCTAAGTCCATTGAACGAAGGCCTATTAGCTATATAATTATATGCTCCAATGGGCTTCATATGACCTATCACGCTTCGGGAGCAACGGGCTTATTCCTAGTGGAGGGACCCTTGGGTCAAGACATTGCTCTTCGGAGGGTTGCCGTTGTTGACCTAGACGTGCCTCTTCGGTCTCCACCCTCTGGAAATCTCAAGATCACTAAATAATGCCGAGTGCCCAATCTCACTGGCAAAGACCTTGGCGACATCATGTCCAGCATCCTCCACTACGCCCAAACGCAGGCTCACGCTGTGGTTAGAAATTTTGCTCCAATCAGGAAGCTGGCTGAACTTTCCAGGAAACTCATCGACATTTTCGTCTGTTCGTGCGAGAGTGTGAATGTACCGATACCAGACTAGGTTGCGGTCTCTTCTCTTCGTCCCTCCCTGAGCCCTTGCCATGCAAGAGACATCACCATTCTCGGCAACATCTTTATAGCCAATGATGGAAACAACATCCCGGGTGATGTATTTTTTGAAATACTCTTCTGGTGATTTCTTGCCGCTCAGAGTTCCGAGGAACCCATCAAAGCCATAACGCCAAGTGTTGAAGGATTTGCAGGAAGACTTTGAAACCCCATCATCGATAATCGGCCGATCGCTTGTAAAGTATGCGCAAGACGATGCATCGCTATGAATGTAACGAACATGAATGTGAGGCCGGGGGTCCTTGCCAACAGTGGCGAAGCGTTGCACGAGTTGCCCGCCGCCGCCATGACCGACAACCGTGATGTTCTTCATCTTGGGGTATTTGTCGGAATCAGAGAGTTCATCTATCAAGGCATCTAAAACATCGATCGAAGAGTGCCTTGTGCCTGTGGGATGGGTTGCCACACCGCCAGCCTGCCATGCATTGAGATCCCCCCAAGCGAGCTGGTCTTTGGTGTACTGGCCGGAGTTGTAAACGGTTGAAAAGAATTCCGGGGCTAAAACCATGGTTTGACGGTAGATTCCTTCATGGGCTTGTCGCAGGCCCTTTTCGATGACTCGATTCATGGTCTGCCAGTAGTAGGCACCGTTCCGAAGCTTGCCATGGATAATTACAAAAGCATGCTCGATATTGGACTTATTGGCATTTTCTGTAAGAAATACTGCGATTTCTTCGCCGCCATCTGTTTTGGTTTTTATCGAAACTAACTCCGAGCCCTGTGGGGGATCTATTGGATTATGAGCCTAGGAGTTGAATTGTGAGCAATGTTGTCATGTACAAATAGCAGCTACATACCTCTCCCTCATTATTTACGCGACCATCCTTGTGTAATCTGTTCTCCCATGAGTATATATCGTGGGTCCATGGGTTGCGAATCTCCTGAGAGCGATGAGGTAGGTTGTTGGAGTGAGATGCTAAGCTGAAAACTGCCGCCAATGTAGTCGCGTAGAAAGTCCAAATGAGTCTGTTCATATACATAGCTCAAGCGTTTGTTTAATGCAATGGTGTATGGGGCAGGAGGGCATGCGTGTTGAGCATGCTCAGCCAGCGATGCTGCCATTAGTTAGTTTTTATGCTCGATTCCTGGTGAATTTACGTCATTGCTCCTAGCCACTACGGTATGTTGGGATTAGAGTCATGCGGTTAGATTGGAATCCTCAATGTCTGTCTTTTGATTTGTTGTTTCGGGACCGCAAAGTGTAGTGTTTTGCAAAAGGGCCGATTGACGTAGGTCCTAATAGTTGTCCGCTGGCTCGACGTCTCCCTACCAAGAGCTTGTCAAGAGCGACGGGAATGTGATGGCTGCTAGCTTCCCTCAGGTATCGAATGGATCGCTCCAGAGAAGACCTCTCGGTCTCATATCCAACCATTAAATCTGAACAAAAAGTTCTATGCAAGGAGTAGTATATTTAGAAAAACCCTCAAGATAATGTTAGTCACGATGAAGGAAATATTGCCGCGCAAAACCGTAGGAAGAGAGGCTCGTGCTGCACTTTTTCTTACCCACTTCTGCTTCGTTAGACCTCCTTTTAAGGCATGGGGATTGTTGGGAGACAGGGTACTGGGGAAGGGCGAGTGAGTGGGCGTCTCGGGATTTGGCTGGCGTCAGGGACCAACAATGCAAACACCGAACGCGAATGCCGGATCCGATTCAAACACATCCCTCTTCTCATGGCAACCCTCTCATGATCTGCGAATAAAATAGCACTGATAGTATTCTCGTGTTGGCATAAATCGCGCTTTTTGCATACTCCAAAAAGCCGCGCGACCGTAGGGTATGCTGCCTGACGGACTGCCCCCTTATTTCAATTAAGCCGGATAAGTACATCTTTCAAACCCGTTTGGTGAGTCACAAGCTCGGATAAGGCTTCTTCGCTTGAGTTCCTCCAGAGCTTCACCGAAACAACAAATCAACAATGGCTGCTGCTCCTCACAAAGTGATGGGTTTCATTCGCCGCACCCGCACTGGCTGCCATACTTGTCGTGCAAGACGTCGTAAGGTGTGTGGGTGCCAAGACTGTTGATCATCAACGGCGCTGACGCTCTCTCAGTGTGACGAAGCCAAGCCAGAGTGCGGCAACTGTGTTCGTCTTGGCTTCAAATGCGAAGGCTACGGAATTCGGTTGACATGGCTCAATGATACATCCAGCTCTACATCAATGCCTACGCGAGGGCCATCTGGATCACGGGGAATTGTAAGCACCAATAGGGCTCTATTACCTCGACCATCGGCATCCGCCTCTCTCCTATCGTCATCAGTCAGCTTGAACTTCAGCTCGTCTTTCCCCCAGAGTCCAATAAGCAGGCGTGTTTTCTTCTTCATCACTTCGTCACTCGCATTTCGCCGTGTCTAGTGCCATTCTTGGATGCTCAAACATGGGATCTTTGGTCGCACCCGTTCTTACGATCAACTGTCGAGTCACTCGCCGCCTCTAGCCTCTGCCAACTCTATACGGTACATCCATATGGCTCAAGTGGGTTTGCCATTGGGCTCGAAGAATCTCAAGCCGCTGCTGCTTGTTTTTGGAAGAGGAATGCTATCCTCTTATACGCCGATGCCATCAAAACGCTTAGGGGAGCTAGCCTCGACAGCAGTGATTCAGCGGGACTATGTCTTGCCGCCAGCCTCACCTTGTCCCTTTTTGAATGGGAGTCAGGCAGTGCTGCATCGTGCTTTGCTCATCTGGACGGCGCTGATACTATCGTACGCTTGGCATCTGAAGGCATTTCCCAATTGCCGTGGGGATCAGCAATCTTACGATGCTGGGCCAGGATGCATCATGCAAGACTCACACGACAGCTGTCCTTCAGGCAACTGGAGAGCGAAAAGGGTGACCAGTTGAATATCAAGATTGCAGAACTCTCAATCCAGCTTCTCCCAGGCCCAGCTGGCTTGTCGGCTCTTCTTACTGACGCATTTGTTCTACGGAATCGGCTGGTGCTGGAGACTTGCCTCGAGGCAGAGGAATTGGAGGGCCGTTCCGCAACCCAGTTTTGGCGAGACTGGTTCTCAAAAGCATTCGACTTCCCCTACACAGCGGACTCTGGCGTCAATACCTGGGAAGAGCTTGACAAATCTCAGTTACTAGATGGCCTCGCTATGACTGACTCGCTTCTCTGCACATGGCAACGGTCACTCCCCCAAGCCGCCCAACCGATGATACCTCCGGCTTGGCCAAGGATAGACATGGCCAATCAAGGGGGTCAGCTTCAGGTCATTCCCTGGGAGTTTGCAGGGAATGAAGCTGCTCTGCAGTATCTGTATTGTCTTATCGGTCGGATCCTGGCTTCTCGGGAACTTCTGAACATGTACTTGCTCACCGGGGACGCCCTGGACCTTCCGAGGCCTCTACATCCTCTTATAGTAGCCGCTCTGTCAGTTGTTGAGGCATTGGACCCAGCAGAGTCCATCCTTCACGACATTTATGGTAACGGACCTCTCTGGGCCCTTGAGACACTCGCAACTTGCGTGCCCGATCGACGGGTTGTCAGTCGCCTGTCACAGACGGTGATGCCTCGATTTTACAGTGTGGCTCGCTGTGGACCTCCATTAGCCGCCGTATCACATGCCAGGAATTTGCTGGGTTGTGTCATGTCCGAAATTGAAGCAGGCCGGATGCCGTTCCTCTGCGATTCAAACGTGGTATTGACGGATGACTTTAGCCTCGATGAGAGTTATTTGTCGCAAATAAAAATGGCGGTTATTGGACGAGAAGGGCAAGGGTTTTATAGAGACATGGTATAAGTAAAAAATCGTCGGTCCCTATACAACAGCCACCAGTGCTATTCATTGCTATTTGACAAGGTATTTTCCGTTCATGAAAGAAATACCGGCATTTCTAAGAGGCAACACTCGTACCAGTCGCTCACTGCAGGGCCGAGCCAGGTCCAAGACACATGCAAGGATGACGCGGCAGACTTGGAAAGCCCCGAGTTAGCCTCGCTCTATTGGACTCTGCGTGTTCCAAGATGACCTCTCGCGAAGCCAGTCAGGGCAGAGGCGAACGACAGAGCCAATGCGAAGCTGAGTCACCCAGCGACCGGGGCCCCTAGGTGAGATTCGTGTCCTAGGCTGGCTGCTAAGCTGAATTAGGCAACCGAGAGCGCCCAAGCCAATGGGACAAAAGGATGGATACCTTTGAGAATGAAGAAGAGCAACTTAGGTCAGATAGACCATTGGGTAGAAAGAGACGTGACTCATATCTGAAGACTTGGTCGATGCTTCTGAAAGCTCTGCTGATCTTGAATCTCAAGAGCATGGATCGATAGGTTTACTTAATAAGCTCGTGGCCCCCTTCAGCGCACTTTGTCACTATTCTTCTAACAACACCGGACCAATGCTCATCCGCAACGCTACAAAGGAAGACATACCAGCTGCCGGAGCTGTTGCAGCGGCGGCATACATTGATGACGAGCAGGATGCCTTCATGTTCCCTGGTCGTAAGAAGCATCCTAAACGATATCTGAGAACAAAGGAGAGTATTGTTCGCCATGGGATGAAGGACGAGTCAGCAACAGTGATCGTTATGGTACTTGAGGAGGGAGACAACGACTGGAAAGGAAGGGCTGATATCGTTGGGTTCTGCATCTGGTATCGAGATAACGATGACAATGAGGGCGGGAAGAACGAGGATCCCGAGAACAAGCAGCCCCTTTTATCCAGTAAGTCTCTTATCCACAACATCTTTCACCTCACTTTATGCCATTGCTCCACTGAAGAGGAGATTTCACTGAAGATTGAATGCGCACCGCCACTTAGATGCATGGCTAATATGAGGGAGAAGGAATGAAAGCCTGCATATCCAGCTCAGAGATTGTTCAATATGCCTCTGACCTCTTTGACCCACTGGTATCGGCTCCAAATGCTGCTACAATGGCCCGAACATGCCGCCTGCCATCATCCAAGCATTACTTTTACCCCGAACCCGAGGACTCACCGCATTACGGAATCATGGACATTGCCGTGCACCCCCATTTTCAGGGTCGCGGCATCGCAAGAAAGCTCGTTGAATGGGGAATCGAAAAAGCCAGAACAGAGGCCATTCCGATAGAACTATCAGCGACACCTGCTGGAGCCAAGGTATATGCCAAGCTGGGATTTAAAAAGATTGGCGTCTGGAGATGGAAGCCGGGGATGGAGGGGAGTGATGGCAAGGGCGGGTGGGATATCATGAAGTGGCAGGGGGAGCAGTAATTTAGGTCGGAACCAATGTCGTCTCGGCGTAGGCTTCGTAGCATGAGGCCGGTTTCAATATTGCGATAGACATCCGTTGATCTGACTAAACCAAGCTCTATCGTTTGATCTAAGAACAATAAGTGGATGCAACTTATTATATATCTCCTATATAAAAGGCTTAATATAATTTAATTATATTAAATAAAGGGTATTTAATATAGTATTAATATTATACCCTTTTTATTACTTATACCTTAGATATTACTCTCTTTACTAATATACACCCACTATATCCCTTTGGAACCTAACTATCCGTCACAATTAGCGGGTGAACTAAAGTCCTTTTATAATTCGACACTTCTGCCCCGCGACTTTCATTCCCCCAACGTCCATCTTTCACACCACCAGCTGTCACAATGTCTGAGCTCCTCCGGGAAGGCGTTCTATGGGACGACTCCGGACTCGATCTGGAGCCCCGTTGGAAGTCTGAACCAAGCCTTCAAGCTATCAAAAGAGTTTGCCGGCGTACCTTGGCGATTGATGCTCCAGATGATTGTGCTGTGTCTTTTCTCGCCGCCGGCGCGTTCAACAGGCTATATCTTGTGGAGGACAACCATCAGCAAAAACTGGTCATGAGAGTATCTCTTCCCGTTGACCCTCAATACAAGACGTCTGGCGAAGTTGCGACACTCGACTGGCTGGGACATCACACCCACATTCCAGTGCCCAAAGTCATCGCCTTTGACGACTCGAACAGCAACGAGATTGGGTTTGAATGGATTCTTATGCAATACATGCCCGGCACTTCGGCATACTATCGGTGGCGCAAATTGCCCATGGATGCAAAGAAGGCCCTGGTGAAGACCATTGCTGAGTATCAAGCCCAGCTCCTCGCCACCCCAGGATTCCGCACCATCGGCACCTTGAAAGACCTTTCGGGGGAAGATGGCCCTCGTGCCCCGACCCCTGGCCGGATCGTTTCTCGAATGTTTTTCTGGGGCCCACACTTTGACTATGACATCCCCCGAGGACCATTCCGTTCCAGCTATGCCTGGCTGGAGTCTTTCATTGCCATCATCGCCAAAGACCAAGCCAGGGAGATGAGCGAGGCTGAAGATGAAGAGGACAGGCTGGACGCTGAGCGCAACTTGCGAATCGCACAGAGACTAGCTGATCTGGCGACCAAGATCTTCCCGAGCATCCAAAACCCTCCCGAGCGGACTGTACTGTGGCATAGCGACCTATCGTTGCAGAACATCATGGTCAATGATCAAGGCGCCGTCACCGCCGTCATAGATTGGGAGTGTGTCTCGGCGATGCCTGTCTGGTTTGCTACACAGATGCCCAGGTTCCTTCTCGGAGCGACTCGGGAAGAAGAACCGTGTCGCGATCAATACGCCAACGAAAGCTCAGAGGAAAGAGTGGCATTCGGCGACGATGATCTCGATAATGAAGGCAAAGTTGAGCTGTATTGGATTCACTTGATGGAATACGAGCAGACACAGCTGAGGAAGGTTTACTGCGACCACATGTCTCAGATCTGGGCTGGATGGGACGAGGCAGTTGTTGATGGAGCGCTGAAGGCCGATTTCTTTGGGGCAGTTGTTCGTTGCGCCGACGGCTACGCTCTGAAATGGATCGAGCTCTGGATTGATGCAGTGGAGAGAGGAGAGTTCCCAAGACTAGCGGACACTTTACAGCAAATATTTACGGTTTAGAGGCTTAGTAGACCCAGCACGGGTACTCTAGAATGCGATGATGCTGGGAGTAATAGGGAGCGGCTGCGAAGAGGTTCCCTTCTGCGGGAGTAGAGATAAGCTATTGTGACTCGTTGAGATTGTCTGTTCTGATGGCAATTGCAGGCTCTCCCTTTGTTGATGAAAGACGCGAGAGTAAAGCAGCTTAAAAGCTGCAAAGCATGGAGAAAGCTATCTTCCTGCTCTTTGTGCTCAAGTTAGCCGCTGTGGCGCATGCTGATACACGCCGAGAGCCTTGGTAACCAGTTGAGTCTCTGTAATATGTT
This sequence comes from Fusarium robinianum, assembly GCA_013623725.1. NCBI lineage: Eukaryota > Fungi > Ascomycota > Sordariomycetes > Hypocreales > Nectriaceae > Fusarium > Fusarium robinianum. The sequence continues at coordinate 16,449 of JABFFI010000625.1, read as the reverse complement.
ACAGTCTCGTTTCAGCTGTTGCAAGGATGTCCACTTTGCGCTCAATGCAACCCAAAGACATGAGTGCAACTTGACAAGCTCTTAAATCAGTTCGGGGGTTATGAGATTCCTTCAACTTTCCTTTCTAGAATACTCTACCTCAATTTCTCAGCCGTGGTATTTTCTCCCTATTTTGCTTCCCTCTTGAGCCTTTGCCATGTCTTCCGCAGTTTGGGATCCAGCGAACCTGCTGCAGATCACCAGTGACCTCCGGGATCAATCCTGCAAGATCAATTGCCTCGGTATCAACCGACGCCAGGTCCGGTGCGGATGGATCGTTCTTGAACCTAATCTCTCAGAAGTCCGCCCGCTGCTCGAAACCATGTCCCAAGCGAGGCCTGAGACTGTCTCGACCGATACACTATACCGACTCGCTAGACTCTGTCTCTGCTCCAAGTACCATCTTCATCAGGCGGATCAGTTTGTACGCCATTGGAAAGAAGTAATTGAAGTGGCGGTCCAGCAGCAGAAGAAACTCCTGGAAAGCTCCGTGGATACCGCATCGGGCGAGATTTCCGCTCTCCGGACGGATCTTGAATCTCAGCAGAGAGAGGGCAGGAGGTCCGCTCTCCGATGCAAGGACCTCGAGCGTCAACTTGCTGGGGAGCGCGAAGCATCTGCCCAACTCGCTGCTTTGCGGGAAAACGAATTGAAAGAAGAAAGATCCGAAACTTCTCGTCTGAAAGAGCGATTTCGGGAGCTCGAAGATAGACTGAGGACGGCCGAAGCCACCATCTCAGAGCAGACCCAAACAAACCAAGCGATTTTGGAAGAGGTCAGCGAAGAATCAGCATCTCGAAAGAGAGCTGATCAAGAGAATGTCACCTTGCGAGTCGAGCTTGAAGGTGCCAATGCCCAACTGAGGACTTTGAAGCCACTTTGCAAGGAGAATGAGAGTCTCAGCCAGGAAATGATGAAACTCAGAGAGAAGCATGAGGAGACACAGCGTGCATACCAACAAGAAGTTGAGAAGGTCAAGACAACGGAACAACGACTTGTCGTGGAATACGAAGCGAAGTATCGAACCACACTTGATGAACAATGGGCTGGCAACCTGGCCCTCAACAAGCGCATTGAGAGTCTTGAAGCTATTCAGGCTCAGTTGGAAGGAAGCATCTCAGCTTGTTGGCTGCATGCGTTCTGGGCATGGATTTTTCAGCTCCGAGACAGGTTCAACGGTTCTTCTCGACTGACTGGTACAAAGTATGAACAAGTGGACGTTTGATACGTTGGAGTGGGAGGCCTTTTCTAGATCATGTCGTTGCGGATACCCGCATTGCTTTTAGAGTATTTATGTTGCTGCTGCAGCAACTTCTGCGTTGAGCGCCGCCATCTTGTTTTACTGGTTTGTAAACACTCATCAATCTGTTTATGTCTCTGCCTGCTAGCAACCATCCGGGCCCTACCACAGTGCCCTGGTCTTTATATTTACTTTCAATAATTTGTTTCTTATAAATCACATTAAAATTGATATGCATAAACTGTGCCGATCCCCTTGCCGACAAACACTACTTGAGTCCATATTCATTGTCATTTTCACTTGGGAGTATGCAGTCCGATACTACTTTGCTGAGAGGTTCCTTGTTGAGATTGCCGCGTCGTGCGCCACTCCACGAAGATCCGTTCAGGCTCTTGGTAACCGCGTAACTCGCAGACACAGTCTTTGGATCAATGTCGCCCAGGTTCTTCTCGCCACGCTCAACAGGATGAATATATCTATTGGATGGAAGAAGTGCAGAAAAATGTCAGAATAAGCCAGATCCGCTCCTGAGATGGGGTTGCGAGGTGCTTGGACTGAGTGAAGGATGGCATCGCGAACATAGTCTGGTGGTTCTCCTCACCAGTCGACGGAATAGTAAAGTAAAAGAGAAGCACGAGATAGTTGTTGTGTTTCCCGAGCCATCTTGAACAAGGGTCTAACCCTACACGGCGACGATGAAATTAAACCCAGGCTTGCACGCGTGTTGTTTCGACTCAAAGCCCAGAAGTCTGAACACTGCCTCGATGTAGAAGCCATTGCCCTCGCATTCGTAGCATTTCTGAAGTGGCCTTCAGGAACCTTCCAAATCTCGGGGACGATGGACCTTTGATGGGGTGATCTACGTCATCTGAAAAAGAAACCTGCGTCGATTCACTGCCGTTTTTGGTTTTGATGGGAATCGTTCTCGAATACCCCCATTGACGACTTCAGTTGTCTTTGATCGGCTGCAGCCACAACAGCCCTCTCGTAAGGGTCGAGACTTATAGGCAGGGCGGAATATGAGCACACGCCAGAGAGGTGCCTAATTGCAGGCAGTTGATCCAGTCGCGGCGGCGACACATGCGGATTAGACCTCAAGTGGTAGAGGCGAGCAACCCTAAAGCCAATAAGCGTGTATTCAGCTGGGCGGGCCACTTATCGGGGCGAGAGAGCGAGAGGGAGTTGTGTTGAAAGAAGACATGAGAAATTATAGTGGCGAAGCAAGTGGAGGAACTGTCAACTCAGTAGCAAAGCGTCAGCAGTTTTATCTCGTCTCAGTTTGAGGTGACACGGAAGGTTGCAGCAATGAGGGGGTTCGTTTGTTGCGTTATCTGTTCGTCCTATTGCTGCTGCATTGCAGTTGTTGGTTATGACCGAGCTTCCTATCTTACGCGATACGAAGACGCATGAGTTGCTTATCTGCCGGCAGCAGCCAAGGCGGATCAGAAACTAGCAGAATGCGGGACTAGTAGTCACAGATGGGGGCTATCTCTGAGGCCCCGGGTTGTTCACCCACCCCCTTTTCTATCGACAGGGAGTGATCAATAGTTTCCAAGTCTAGCTTAGCGTGCCGATCGCTTGCATACTAAAGAAGATGCTCGCGCCAGATGGGTAGTGGTTTAGCGTGGCAGTCCCAGACTATTGGCGCTATGCTGACACTATCGATTGGGCCTTGTAATTGGATGAGGGCGAGTTCTCGTTGCTCTTAAAGTCAGCTTTCGCGCGTCTTCTCCTCCCTATCTTTTTGTTCTGACCTTGGCAAGGAGGTATCCGTCTTTCCCGTTTTCTAGTCGCTCATTACATTTCTCGCAACTGACCAGTTATGCACTCGTTTCGCCATTTCTGCCGCATTGCGGCTTTCGCCCTCTTCCTTGGTGGCACATCTGGCAGCCCGTGCCACCTCTCTTCGACTACCTTGTCCTCAATTACAGACTCGGTAGCTATCTCGTCGAGTACGACCGCTCCCGTTGTCACTAGCACTCCCGAATCCATCTCAGAAACAAGTGACACGCTCTCGAGGACCGAAACTGCCATCTCGAACGACTCCGAGAGTGTCACCGAATCTGTCACCTTCAGTGTTTTCGAAACTGCCACTTCAATCGCTTCCGAGAGTGCCACCGAATCCGTTACCAAGAGTGTTTCCGAAACTCCCACTTCAATCGCTTCCGAGACCGCCACTGGAACTGCCACTGGAACTGCCACCGCGACTGCTTCTCAAACAACTACCGGGTCTACCACTGGAACTACCGTCTCCACCACAGAAACGTCCTCATCAGACATTGCCACCTCATCCATTGCTCCTATAACGTCAACAAGTGAAGCACCCGTCCCCATCCCAATCGGCCAGGCATTTGGCATCAAGGCCGCCCGTTCCGACAACGCAGCCATCGACGGGGCCACTCTTCACGTCAACAGCAGTCCCTCCCTAGCGCTTTATCTGATCTCCCCGCCTAGAACCTCGGGCTCAACCCTGCCGGGCGCATTCTCCATCCAGGTGGGCTCGGGCCGGCTGATGGTGGGGGATTGGTACACGTACACCAACGGCATCGACCCTTACAGCTTCTATGCAGGTCCCGCCTCCTCTGTCACAGCGAGCATGGCGTATATTACTTGCGTCACTCCTGGGTTCGTTGGCGAAGCCCTTCAGTGCTCATCCGAAAAGTCCGGGCCTATCTATTTCTCAGTCAGCTCAACAGCTACAGCAGCCGGTACAAATGTCATGCCTTGGAAAGTTGGTACTGTTCATCCCGGTTACAGCAACTTGGAACTGGTTGTTGGTTAGTGTTATTGCTTCTGTCTGGTGTAGAAGACTATGTTCGTTGGTAAGGGTGGCTTGGTAGATATTATTACCAGTTAGAAAGTATTTCCTAATAATAGCTAGATCGAGCAAGGGAGGGGAAATGGGCAAAAAGGGCTAAGTAAGGTACATAGATTCAACATCTTCAATACGACAACCTCGACCCATTCCTGGCCATTGAAGTTGGTGGCCTTGAGTCGGCCTATTTTAGGAGAATGCATATTGTCTATCAATGCCTATAAAGAGATAATCGCGCCAAATGCAGTCGTATGTAACTGCAAGAATTAACGTGGCTATTATGTATTCCGCACTCGTTTCATCACGGATCTTTTTGATATTTTGTGGAAATCTCTTATGACGTTTCGACATATCTTTTTGCGATAGCGAGTCAGCTATCTGAGCGACAGTAAGCCAGAAGCAAGCACTGACTCCATTATGTGCGTAGAAGTTCCTTGCTCGGGATCATAAGATTAGAATCACGCTATCCTATGCTAGTTAGCTTTTGCTGTCAAGGCTCTTGTGAGATGGGATCTAGATGGAGCGTGCTTGACGATTGGGTTCTGTCAAGTGTGTATGTGATCGCTCGATCACCAACCAGATGGGCAACCAGGCAACAATGCCAGACAATATAGACTCCAGGGTAAGTCAATCTCAATGAAGTGCATGATACATACTGATGCTTCCAAGCGCCTTGCAAGAAACTTGGGTACCTAAGCTCCAATACCGCGACCTATCCCGGCCTTCAAAGGCGGTTGAACCTACATCGCCTACAAGCCATAATATGACATTGGCGACACTCGTAGATATATTGCGGGAGAACCTGGTAGCACTCTTCACATCGTTGAGGACCAGGCCGCCCTTTCCACCTGTTGTGGGTGCATTCGTGACTTTCCATCAAGTTGAGCCTCTCTTGCTCAACGCGAATTTGCCGCGCCCTCTCGCCGATCCGACCCGCGCCGTTGTCTCGATCTATGATAGCATTCGCCCTCCTGACCAGGCGCTCCTCTTGCCATTGGGGGCAAGCGCAATTCTTCCAGCGCTCGCCGCAGACGTAGCAGAACTCAGCCTTGCATGGACAAGCTACCTTGACTGTTAAAGCGTGTCTGGGAAGAAGGGACATGAAAAATAAAACATGTTGGCGACTCACTCATGTGATTACATCCAAACTCCAACTCGACAATCCTGTGGCAGCCGTAGCACCGCTGCCAGCCATTCTCGGTTGCAAGTTGCAAGACTTGCTGAGAAGCGCTGTCGCTCGGACAAATGCCGGCGTGGTACCGTCCCTTACAATGAACACAAGTTCTTCGATTACATTTGGGGCACCGCGCAGCCTCCCCGGTGATGAATGTCGGTGGCACGAACGTAGAGCACGATGGCTTGTGACAGTACGTGCGGTTCGGCGTGTCAAACTCAACTTTCTTTGCTCGAAACTCACCCACGAGCCCTGGAGAGAAACACCGCCCAGGCTTGATAGGAATGTGTTGGCCGCAGCATCGCGGGGGGAACAGGGACTCGTCTTGGAGCGACGAGCGGACGAGGCTGACGAGGCACTCGCAGCAGTATTCGTGTGAGCATGGTGAGCGGGAGAGGGCAAGAGAAGGGAAGCGGTCGCCACAGGCAATGCATTCCCTAGTGTCCGGCTGCTTGCGGGATGAGGCCCAGCTGGACGATTCGGCGTGTCCCAGATGCTCTTCATTTAAGTCATCTTCGGCCACGATCGGCACGAGAAGGTTCATTGACTTGAATGTTTCAATCATAGCATCCTCCACGCCATCGGCGGGTGGTTCCTTCTCCTTGCCTTTGGTCCCGGCCAGTGTAGGTTTCGCATGAGGGTTTCTAGACAGCCTCACAGCAAACTCGTGGTCGCTGGCAGCTTGTTCCTCTGTTTCTTTGGCCTCGGCGATGGCGTGAGCATCTGAGTCGACGGCCCGCGAGATGCTGAGGCCTAGGACGCGGCCGGAGACGAGCGTTGCCATTGACTCGAGCTCGTGGCGGCACGCCTCAAGAGCGAGATCTGAGTCCGTAACTTCACCCGCGCGCTGCTTGCCCTTTCTGGACTGCTCCCACAGGTTCAGGTCCTGCCGCTGGAGCCGGATAGCCAGTATAAGTGACTCGCTGTCCGTGCCGAGGTGATCCATGGCGCCGGCAGCTTGAGGTATGAAAAAGGAATAATTGTTTGCAGGGAAAAGATGGCCTCTCGGTATAATTGCGATCTCAACCTATCTAACTGGATGGATAAAGATAAAACAGCAGCTATATGGTAGGCCTCCCATGTCGATCTAAATATCTCCTTGTGATGACCTAAGAATATCTCTATTACGTCAAGATGATATACCACTGATACTAAGAAACAAGGCTGGCAGTATTAAAAGCAAAAAAGGGTTGTCACCCTGAAGCTTATTGAGACATGTATATCAACAGGCAGAGATAGCCTTGTGGAGGGTTAGGTGACATTGGCTCTCAATGGCATACGCATACTCAAATCACGCGCACAGAACCTCCCACTGCAATCCGAGGCATCTGACTTGCACACTCAGCAATCCATCCACAGTTACTCCGTACGCTCCTCTTAGCTAGTCGCGGAGAATAGGTAGAGCGGCCCAGAGCAAGGGTGCTGAGACTAACATGGTTTGGTCAGTCACCTACCTAATTGAGTTAATACCGGATATACGGTACACCAGGTGGGTTCCGGCATCCTTGCTAGCCTCCTCGAAAGCACCTCCCACTAGTTCGCCCACACTTTAGCAGTCTGAGGCATCTGATTTTCACACTTGGCAATCCACAGTTGCGCTCCTCTTAGCGAGTCTCGGAGAATAGAGCAGCTCAGAGTAGGGGTGCTGGGACTCACCTGGTTTGGTCAGTTCGTTGAGTTAATACGGTATCCCGGGTTATGACATATCTAGCATGCGAGTTTTGTCATCGACGGACCACCCGCCCCTGAATCCTACGGACCGATTATAGTGGATCAGTACCCGATAAACAGGGCTCTGAACCAACGAAGACATCTCCATCAGTTGGTCGTCACGTCAGTTGGTCGTCACGTCGTTCAGCATCTAATGAGAATGGAAGAAACCGCCGGCTCCGGTGGTCGACCCAAAAAGTCACCTCATGCGTCTCCTCATGCGTCTCCTTATGCGACTCCTCGCCCGCGGGGGGGCTCGTGGGGTTCGTAGGTCTTGGGACGAGGATATATATTGCTTCTGGAGGCCGCATGAGATCGATCCTATTCTTCCTTGCTTTATCTTATCAATCAGTGATTATCGGGATAATCTTGTCCCGAGTCTCTATCATCATGGGTGTCCTTGACAGGATCCGCGGACGAAGCGATGCACCTACAGCTGACCCTAATCTTCCCGATGAAACCACCCAGCCGACCAAGCAGCCGGAAAAAGACGGCGTCTTGGATTTCGGAACATCGTCCAGCGACTTGAGCTTGGAGGAGAAGAACGAAAAGGAGGTTATCGAGAATGGTGACAAAGTTACGGCTGACGCCCCGATCGGTATCCAAAAGGCTGAAGCGGCGGCTCTGGTATGGTCAAAAAAGACGGTTTATATCACCTATGTTTGGTATGTGCTGTCCCATCCACCACTGGTGCTCGCTATGCCTGCATGGACTAACATGCAGCTAGGATTTGGGTTTGCTTCTTTATGCTGGCCCTCCAACAGTCCATCCTCAGCAACGTTACCTTCTACGCCTACTCGGACTTCCAGACCGCCCCCCAGATTGCCACAGCCCAAATCTTGGCCGCCATCATTGGCGGCGTCCTCAAGTTGCCCACTGCCAAAATTCTCAACCTTTGGGGCAGAGCCGAGGGCTTCCTCATCTCTATCTCCGTCTACCTCCTTGGCATGATCATCATCGCCTCTTGCAATGGTCCTGACGGCTATGCGGCAGGCTACGTGCTGTACTGGATCGGCTACTATGCCCTTTACTTCATCATGGATGTGTTCGTTGCCGACACGTCGGGTCTGCGCAACCGTGCCTTTGCCTTTGCTTTTGTCAGCACGCCCTTCATCTGCACAGCTTTCACGGGTCCTCTTGCGGCCCAGTCCTTCATCAAGGATGCGTCTTGGCGGTGGGCGGTGGGTGCCTTTTGCATCATCATGACCGCTGTCATGGTCCCACTGGCTATCGTCTTCAAGTTCTTTCAGATGAAGGCCGAGAAGATGGGCCTATTTGTGAGGGCGCCAAGCGGTCGCACCACCACTCAGTCCATCGTCTACTACTTGCACGAATTCGACATTATTGGCGCATTCCTTCTCATGGCGGCCTTTGTCTTGTTCCTTCTGCCCTTCAGCCTTGCCAGTAATGGTCGCGCTGGCTACTCCTCGGCCACTTTTATCGCCATGGTCGTCATCGGCTTCATCCTCTTCTTCGTCTTTGCCGCCTGGGAGAAGTATGGGGCCCGAAAGCACTTTGTTCGGTGGGAGCTCTTGAAGAGCCGAACTGTGCTCGGAGCTTGCCTGCTTGCTGCTATCCTGTACTTCAGCTTTTACTCTTGGGATCAATACTTCTACTGGTTTGTCCAAGTTGTCTATAACCTCGACATTTCCAATACGGGATACATGACCCAGATCTACAACATCGGGTCTTGTTTCTGGGGTGTCGTGTTTGGAGTCTACATCCGTCACACCAAGCACTTCAAGTACGCCTGCCTCTTCTTTGGCCTTCCATTGATGTTTCTGGGAGCAGGCCTTATGATCCACTTCCGGGGTGAGGACGACGATATTGGCTACGTCATCATGTGCCAGATCTTTATCGCCTTCGCCGGCGGTACTCTTGTCATCGGCGAGGATATGGCTGTCATGGCCTCGGCTGACCGCGACGGCGTGCCCATGATGCTGGCCCTGCTCAACTTGTTTGCCAGTCTCGGCGGAGCCATTGGCCTTGCTGTGTCTAGCGCCATCTATATGAACACATTCCCGGACGCCCTTCAAGAACGGCTCCCTCAGGAATCGTTTGCCGACTGGTCGACAATCTACGTTGGCGGTGCACAGACTCAGATGATGTACCCCCCCGGCAACGCCACTCGCGAGGCCATCAACTACGCCTGGGGATACAGCCAGAAGTACAACTGCATTTCCGCTACCGCCATTCTCGTCCTAGCCATCCCTTGCGTTGCTGTGTGGAAGAATTACAACGTGGACAAGGCTCAGAACAAGGGAACTGTGATCTAGTTGAGACAATCTGCACGACGACGATGGATGGGGGGACAGCATGGGAGTCTCGTCCTAGATAATTTACTTCACTTGTATTGTTCCATTAGCAAGCACATCACGCACACATGCGTGAGGAGCTGTGGAAATTTTAATAGCTCTTTAATATATCATCTGTAATCTTTCCTTGCCTGCATGGAGGGCATGGTGTAGCTATGTAATGTTATCAGTTGGCAAGCAGATGTGAATATCGCTTGATGGAAGAGAAATAGGAATGTGATGGAGGCGATGGCTTGCCTGGTTCAAGGGCGAATGACGATATGTGTGTGACGAAAGTAGGCGAAGCTCTGCAGCTGCTTGGCCAGAACTGGATGTAATTTGTGTCCCATTATCTATCATGGCTGGCCGGGCAGCACTCAACTCCACTTTGATTGATATCAACGAGGCGATTGGTGAGTTTAGTGTTCAAGGCAGAGCTGAATAACCTGGCCGTAATACGACCTTATTGTCCCAGATACTCTGTACTGAATATGTTGCATTCAGGCTTCGTTCTAGGTCTTGTAAGCCATTGGGCGCTTATGATTCTGTAATGGTTATTCCACGATGATGGGGCTCCTTCAGCTGCTTCACCGAGTAAGTTTTACAACTGGGTGAAGAGTATGTTGATGATGGGATTGGTAAATGCTGGCTGAATATGAAACTTTTACAAGCTGGAGAGAGAAGCCCACGCGACTCATCAAATCATTACTCAAGAAATGTGACCTCAGCTGCCAAGCAGCACGAGGCGCCCTCCATCTACAGGAATATGCTCAGCCGCTGGGTTGTTGACTACTTGCATGGACGAAGCGCCAACTCAACTGACCTCATCCGAATCTTCTTCTGAATCACAACAGTGACCTCCAAAATTGCGACCACTGAGAAGAATTGCCACGATATCTTAGACATTTCGACATTCACTTAGGCTGTATAGGAAGCCTAGCTTTCGCTGCGAGACTCATTTGCAAATGACACGGCTGGCTTAGAGTTTCCTACGTGCGACTACGTAGGAAGACCTTTCGGCCTGGCTTACCCCACCGCGAACATTACTCAATATCGCATTACCTTGAGCTAGACTGCATCGGACTGGGAGTTGCCTCGATTGACTACCGCATGTGCTTGCTAGAGGATGATATCATCAGCATATGGTTTTGTCTCAGCGCTGAACAACCGAAGTTCCTCGATTGGTCTGACTCCGCTTTGACTCTTCAGGGGGCCAATGCCCATTGCCAAATGAGATTGGGATTGCGTTTCAGTCGTCGCGTAGCGCGTGCGTGGGGACTCTAACGGGTTGGACGACGGTTGCACAACGCTCAATAATAGGGATCATCACATCCCGAAAGAATCTGACGAGTAACTTGCCGCTGGCTGCCATCTAGAACTTTACTCAATTGGCGGGGTCAGTTACCAGGATTTCAGCATCAATTAAGATCAATAACTGTCAAGATCGCCCTTTAGCTTTTATATGCTTTGCTAGTTAGGTATATCAACAGGAAACACTTTCACTATGGGTCCATAGCGTTCGCCTTTCCGCTCGGCACAGCCCGTTACCGCTTCGTCCCGCCACTAAGAGACGGAATGCGGAGAAATATTGTTGACTATACTGAAAAGAGTGGCTTACAAGAGGAAACTCAAGTGAATATTCCTTGTAAGTGGCTGTAAGAGGCGAGCTGGCAATCCATAAACGGCCAAAGTGGCGCATCAATCGCCCATCTAGGACTTCACAACGCGGCAGTTCATCAGAATACGAGGCCAAGAGTTCAAGGTTGGCCAAGATGCAAGAAGGAGCCGGTGCTCCGAGTCACAGTCGCGTACCTTGGTGAATCTGAGTTTGGGTTTGTGGCTGGCGCAGGTGGTGGCCATTAGCTCATCTACAAGCCACAATAGACAATAGAGCATCTAGAACTTATAAAACGCCGAGTCTCTAAGGGTTCCAGCATAGCTGCGAGTTCACAGCGCTTGGGTGGTAGTAGAGATATAGAAGCTTATGTAGGGTGACTGAGGCCGGCGTTAGGTAGGCGGCCTGCATGGTGGTAGTCGCGAGAGCCTAGATTTGTCTCACGTTAGTCACTTTCCTGAGACATGATAGCTTTTCTTACCAAGAAATGGACTTGTCAAAGCCCGAGATGGATAATTATAATTGATCTCCAAAGGCTAGCATTAATCCAGGTATGTGGTGCATTGCTGTCTCTGTAGGGTGTAGAATATGCTACCAAGTGGCTGGCTGAAGCTGTCTGATACTAATGTGACTATTGCGACATCGGATGATAATATTCGTCAATCAATACAAGACGCATCACACCTAGGAACCGAGACATCTAATAGAGGTTATGATTGACCAGATTGTGGTGAGCTGATATGAGCCTGAAGTAAAGATGAAGTGGCGGGCTGCAAAGACGGTGGCGGGCTGAACGTGAATGTGTATGCATCCTTCGCCTGTGACTTTGCGACGTGCGTGCCTTTGAGACATCGACAGTGGCTTGAAAGACTATGACAGCCGTTACTCATATGCCTACAAGAAAGATCTTTGGCTAAAGAATCTTTCCGGGGTGCCCACAACCAAACATGGAACCAAACACGATGCGTGAGTTCACGTTCTCCTCCGGGCCGGAGCCATGGCTTACGCAACTGCTTCTGTCTATCACTCTCATCTTGGTGTGCCTCCTCTGCATGGCCTGCTTGATCCTTGTTCTGATGTCGATCAAGCTTGTGATGCGCGGCGCCAAAGACTCCCAGAAGCTTGAGAAGCATCGAGAGTCGAGATGGGACGGTGAGAAAATTATAAAAAGCGTGACGGATCCCCTCCATCATCTCATCGAAACAGCCCACAATCATCTCTCTTCCTTAGCACGCAACCCAACAAGCCCTACTCCAACTACTCCACCAGCTTCAACAAACCCAACTCTACCATCAACCAAGATGACTTCTCAACTTCAGGTACGATCACATCTAGCTTGTTCCAAATCCACCACCTCCTTTCTGACTCACGATTACAGGACGTTGCTACCGTTGCGACACCCGTTACCAAGCAGGATATCGTTTTCCATGTCACGGCGAACTACGAGATTGCCTACTGGTCCAGCAGGGAGCAGGATGAGACCAAGAATAGGCAGTACAGCACTGAAAACCTGAAGGTTGATGGGAACAGGATCAATGTCAACAAGGATCTGCCTATTCTTGCTGCTGTTGCTTATAAGAATGGATCAGGCCTGGATGTGGTAAGTTAAGCACCACACAGCTCATGTACAAAGCTTACATGTCCATTTTCTCTAGGTCCGTGTTTTTTACGTTGGTTCAAATTTCACCCTCCGTGAACTTCGCCGCGTTGGTGATTCCGGCTCCGAGTGGTCGCATGGTCAGGTCTTGAACAGCAAGGGCTACGACATTGCTCAGAAGAGCGGCCTGACTGCGAATGTAGTCGAGACTAACAACAAGGTGCAGCTCAAGGTCTTCTACCAGAAGAGCACCGATAAGCTGAGCCTTTCCTACAGTGTCTTGGCCGTGAACCAGACCTGGAACCTCCAGGACGACTGGTCCAACCGTTATGATGTTACCGAGTAGTGGGAGCGCTGTGGGATAAGTTTGGCACATATTGTTTGTCCATTCCTTGTCAAGTCGTCGCTAGGAGGGTTTCGAGTCCGCGCAGAGGTTTTTCCCTCCTAATGATGGATAGTAGTATCTGAGTTAGTAACATGTTAAGCTTTTTTATTGCCTCATTATCTCTATGCATGCATCTGGTGATATAATACTGTCCGCGTGAGACTCAGTCATGGCTGCAGACAAACTACAAGGTCAATCTCGGACCATCAGCACAAAGCCCCCAACCAAACGTACCCGCATAGACGAGGCCAAACCCGCCCTCGCCGATCCTGTAATCGACTCGGTACTCCTCTTTGATTATTATGTCCTACAAACATTAAGCGTGAGTACTTGATCCTATTTTTCGGCCACGTAGTGAGCCATACCTTCATCTTGACTGACGACTGTTTTATCACGGAGGTGGGCTGCAACTGTGAGACAGACTGCGGTGGATGGAGTGACGAGTCAGTGGGTTAACGCGAGTATGCAAAGTCACGCGGCGGCGCGAAGGGACCTTGGGAACGCGTGAAGAGCTATGGAAATTATAATAGCTTCTTAATATATTGTCCGAAATTTTGTCTTGCCTGCAAGCAGCTCATGGTGTAACTATGTGATGGCGTCAGTTGTCGCTGAAATATAGGTTCCCGATCAGGGAGCCTCAACACATCAGGGCTAAGGTTACTACCTTCCATTGAGGATGCCGGTACCCGACTGGGCCAGGTTTCCCATCGTGCCAAAGACTTTGGAGAAATCGCCTAGGTGTTCTTCAATCACAAGGTCCAGGACGTTCTTGGTGGTATCCTGCTGCACAAGCACTTCTCTATCGGGCAGGACCAGAACCTCGTCGGAGTGGGGAATGTAGCTCTCCCATTTGACCCTAACGCTCTCTCGAAGATGAAAGTTCATGGCAGTTCCTTTTGCTTCGTTGACGGCGACTTGACTCCCTATGAGTTCACTGAAGGAGGCAAGGAGCTCTCCTTAAATGATAAGGGCATGCAAGCTTTCCTTGCCAAATTGCGTGACACACTTGTGCACTTGAGCCTCAGTAGCCTGCTCAGCATCTGCGCACTCCATGAAATTGACGGTCTCACTCGCACTGAGTTCACATGCGGTCAGCTCAACGTCACCCTTCCCGTGGATATTGACCCTACATCTGGTAGCCTCGAGGCTATGTGGTGCTTCAGCCATGCTGCGAGTTCGAATGACTCTACCACTCTTGGTATGAACTTAATACCATTGCCGTATGAAGGCTAACACGGACTGTAACAGGGTTAGACATTGAAACTCCGGTGGCGTTTGGTAATTGCAAGCTTCGTTACAAGAACGACAGAGATGGGCAACATCTAGAGCATCACCTAACCAATACATGAAGACTTGGACTGGGGAAAGTGCCGTCGAGTATGGCCCACCATTCAGCGGGGGTGTCAGAGATTCAGTATGCAGAGCAGTAGCAAATAAATGTATTAGCCTCTGGGGGCTGATGGTCACATATGATCACTTTGGTCTCTCTCATTAAAGTGCTAGTCAATTGCATGAACAATTCATGATAGAACCGGGTGATTCTGGGATAGCATTTTGACATTGAATTAGAACTATGCAGATTTTAATATGGATACTTTCTTTTACCGAAGCGAGAGAGGGGAGGAAAACGGTAGTTTGAACCTAAGTCGAGGCCGGCCTTCTTGGAACGTCTTTCCTGAGTGGAGCAGCCGCTGTCCGGCAGCTTGTGAGGCCGCGGAGGTATTTAGCTTGGGCCGCACCATGTGGATGCTGCTGGAGCAAGTGTCGCAAGAGGATGTTGAGGATCTTGACCCAGAGGAGATTCATGTTCGTTGGAGCGAAAAGTCCGATGATTTGCCAGATCTTTGGAAGTATGTGGTAATGCGCTGCTTAGAACGTGATCCCAACAAGAGGATCATGTTGACTGAGCTGGTTCGGTTCTGGGAGGAGCAGTACCAAAAGTCTCCTTCCTCTTAGGTTAAAGCATTCACTCGCGTTGGCCCGGTGTATCGCTCGTACCAGAGCGCTGACGAGACCTGCGGTTCGTGGGCCTCAATCATATCCCATTCGGCATTTGCTTCAGGACCAAGGGTGTACAAGGGCGCTCCACTCTACTCCCAGTCGATCAAAATAGTATTTCCCTCGTCGTCCAGGAGGATGTTTGATGGCTTGATGTCCATATGATATGTGTGAGCCGTATGGTGTGTGCGCGACGGCGGACGACATCTGTAGACACCAGAGTGCCTTGTCTCGTACGTTGATGCGCTCTTTGTCCTCGTTGCATCTGGCTACTTGATCGTCGAGAGTACCTCGTGCCATGAACGGATAGAGTGTTCCGCAAACAAGATGCTGGCGATTGCCACTTGGGTCTTTTGCGATGACGAGCATGGGCGGAGGGGATAAGACGTTGGGATGTTGAGGCATTGAAGAGAGGAGTCGAATCGTGTGATAGAAGACGTCTCTGTCATTCAGAAAGCTATCCCGAGATGCAAGAAAGCTCCCGAAATCGACTCCTTTTCAAGACGTAACGTGACTCAAGCTCTGTCCCTGGGACTCCCCGCACGATGGCCGAGGTTCCTCTTCCCGGTAGGCGTGAGACAATACTGAGGTCTTCCCCACAAACACACTTATAGCCCTGCGGAGCGGTATTATTCGGGAAAAGGGAGTTGGCTGGAAAGAGCGTCCGAAGGTACTCTCGATAGAGTATCGTTTCAAACTTTACTTTCTGTTCGATCTGTCCCATCTCGCGGCTCCCAATATCAATAACCGCATGTGGGACTGTTGCCGCAGAAATGCCGGGAGACCATGCTCGAAGAACTGCGTCGTAGACGGCGGTTCGCATAGCTGCTCGTTCTTGAAACATCTCAGTGTTGTTTGCGGCGGGAAGCTGGTGAAAGCAGACCACGGTGCGACTTTGAAGGGACGCTGGTAGCGCCAGGTCGAGGGAGAATCGGAATATGAGAGAAGACCCGGCCCCATCGTGTGCATGAGCAAATAAATACCTGGGTCTCTTTATCATTGCCCCAAAGGAGGTCGACTTGAACTTTAGGTGCCGCCATGTCTAGGAATGTAAGAACATAGATTATCAAATAATGAGATTTAGGCAGCGGGGTTTTAATGGCGGTCCTGGATTAATATTTATCCTATAAATAATAAGATTATTATTTAAATACAGGCTTAGGGGTAATAATATATTTAATCAATCTTTAAGATCATTTATAACCCCTTAATTGGTTCCTTTGATGCCATAGATATAATGCAATAGAGACTAAAATTGTCAAACATAATGTTGTAAAGGCATAGACGAGAGCCTGGGAGGTTACTCGAGAATGGTTGTCCTCCGCGCCTTGCGATAGAACGGAAGTTACAAATCCAGTGCTAAAAAGACTCTGCGACTTCATGTTAGTGTGCTACTTCCAGCGCTTGATTAGAGGGGAAACAACAGTAATAAGAATACTAGGCAAGCTGATGAACTTCTATTAATAATAATAAAAAAATTAAATGGGTTAAAATAATAGATATACTCCTACCTAAAGGAATTAGATATAAATAATATAATAGATAATAATATTAGAATAGAAGAATAATTATATATATTATT
>JABFFI010000624.1:35062-69624 GCA_013623725.1 Fusarium robinianum | reverse complement strand
ACACTCAATTCGGGTTCAACAGCCCCAATCTCTTCTTATTGAATCGCTAAACTGACCGCCATACGGACCTCGAGACCTCGAAAAGGTATATTAATTACATTATTAAAGTCACAGGGTAGCCCCCTTTTCCTCAAAGGCATGTTCAATTGGTTCCTTTCTCGCCATTGTTAATATTCAATAAACCAGGGGTTCTTCAAGACCCTAGTTATAGAAAGAGGCCACATTCCAGCTAGTTTCCAGCCAGAACAAATGGTCTCAGGCTTCATAGCCTGCAGCCGGGCTTTGAGATAGCTTTTTAGAAAGTAGGCCTTGCCAAGGGCCGAGTCGTCAGTGATTCGAACGAGCTATTGAACTTCCTTACGGTATGCCCTTTTCAACACCAAAAAAACCATCAAATCAAGAGGTTGAAGAAGGTGAGAACAATATGCTGGTAAATAGAGGATTTGAATGTCATTTTTATAGCATTCCCACATAAAATCAACGATCTCATGGCTCCCATGGCCATCAACAATTAGAAGCCATGGCTGCGGCTCCGCGGGCCTCGTCCGGGGGATGAAAATCGTTTTCAACCACTCAAGACCAATCTCATAAGAGGTCCAACCTCTCTCTAAGCAGATGAATAGCCAATCTTCAAAGCCATCGAGGTCTTGAGGAAACCATTAGTGTTAAACGCTCATACCTTTAAAAATAACGAGTGGCGGCAAGGCCACACCAATAGCGCTAACGGCTTCAACGATTAAGGTCCAAGTTCGACCTCCAGGGACCTTAAAAGGGGCAAAGTCATTGTCTAATAAGCCTAGAACCAGGCCATTATCCCCTTTTCCTTCCATAATGCCCGTCTCATCCATATTATAGCGATATTGGGGGGGTATCTTCCGGATGACGGGGACCATAAGCCGGTCAAAGCATTCCTTGATTTTCTCAGTCGTGGAGCCCTCTATACGGTTGAAATCGATAGGCTTACCTTTGAGCGTCTTAATAGCCAGGTTTCTTCGATAGAAACCAGCTAGCCAGTTCTTACCGATGTCGCGATAGTCGCCGTTGTTATTGACCACGCGTTGAGCGAATTCCTTGACCTGGCTGTGCTTTGGGGGAAGCCCTAGGGCATGCTGATTGGCAATCCAGCCAGCGAGGTATTTCTCCTAGACCGGTGTCAGGCGCTGGCGATAGCTATATGCCTTCGTCTTTGGCTCTAGGCCGTTGAGACGGCGACGGAGGGTAGTTCGTGGAACATCCCAATCCTTAGCAGCCCTTTTGATGTTTCCAGTCGCATTGACCTGCTCAATGGCCCATTGGAGTTGAGATTCGGAGTATTTCGGCATCGCTGATTTCAAATCTGAAAACGGATTTAAAATTGGTTGGTTGGTTCATGAGATATTCACGAGTGTTGATTTTGTGGTGTGGTGTTGATTACAGAAAAATCTGCTGATGCGGGGTGGCCGTTGAGGGGGGGTGGCCGCTGATGGGTGACCGACGTTAATAGGTATTCTGTGACTACTGTCCATTAGTTAGATCCCGGTAATATTCCCTCCTCAACGTTGGGCGACAGGCCCTGTCAAGCCCCTCCTCTCTCAACCACCAGCCCCGCCATAGGATCTCGTTATGACCGTGCCCATCGTCATTCTTACAGTGCAGAATACTCTCACGGGCTTTTTTTTCATGGATGAATTGGGGAAGCCTAAGCCCGAAAGATGGACACAGTAGCAATAAGAAGAGAGAGAGAGTATGACGTTGCTTTCGTGGCCCTTTTTTTTTTTTCTTACTTTCTTTGCCCCTTTCTTCTCCTTTTGCATCTTCTATCATCGATCTAAATGCGAATACAATACCTGCCTCATGCTACGTAAAGTGAAGCTTCTCTTATTTCGCCTCATCTTCAAGACCAACAAACAACTCCCTCCAAGTGACGTCGACACATGACCGGAAATCCAACCAACCAACCAACCAACCAGCCAAAGTCTTTGTAGCTGACCAGCAATAGTACGTACGGAGGTACATTCGATCGATTCTCCGCTTTCTTACCTGCCTGCCTATGTGCTAAGGCCGCCCTCACCCACACTCTCTCTTTATGCTCGCTCACCTTCGCCTCGCCCGATCCCGACCAGCCGCTCCCCCAACAATCCTGCCCGCCTTCAACTGAACACTGACGTTTACTCCCCCAGAACCCCAAAGGAAAATTCTTTATTAGGTGCACTGCAGTTATCCCATTCGGCCGCCTATCCCAAAGCGTTTTATCTTTTTGTCTTTGTTCATTTTACAATTCTTTTGTTCTTTTACACTTTCATCATCCTCATCTCATCTGCCAGTGTTTGTTATCGAGCGTTTGATCAACTATCAAGCTTCACACCGGCTTCGGCTCCGTCCCCGTCCGTCCTTCGGATCGTCGTCAATCCTCCCCCCCCCTCCTCCCGCCACCAACCGCAATCCAAACGTGTGCGTCAGAGACGGGAAATCGACGCGATCGACGTGTGCGACACTTCCCGCCGCCATAGACAAAGATGCAATACGTGCGAAACATCAGCGATTCCGTCTCGACAGCATGGAACTCGATCAATCCCGCAACGCTCAGCGGCGCCATCGATGTCATCGTTGTTGAGCAAGAAGACGGCTCCCTCGCCTGCTCGCCCTTTCACGTCCGCTTTGGCAAGTTCTCGCTCCTTCGTCCCTGGGACAAAAAGGTCGAGTTCAAGGTCAATGGCGCCAAACAAGACTATTCCATGAAGCTCGGTGAGGGCGGCGAGGCCTTCTTCGTCTTCGAAACCACCGACAACATCCCTCAATCGCTCCAGACGTCACCCCTTGTCTCCCCCGCTTCCAGTCCCGCCAGCAGTCCACCTCTCGATCCCGAGCAGTCCGCCGCTAGCTTGCAAGAGCCAGAGCTTCTTGATCTCGATGCATCTTCAGACAGGCCTAAACGACCGCCTCCCGCAGTCCTGTACGACCCACAGAACGAGAATGGTTTGCAAACCTCCCGGCCCCTTCTCGATTATCACTAACCCTCGGCTAGGCATGATCACTCCTCGCTCGACCTCTCCCGAGCGTCTCAACGCCCGCCCAGCGTCTGGCGAATGGTCCTCGAATATGCTGAGACCGCATAGCGACGATGTCCTTCGACGTTCCGCCCGCAGTCGTGAAATCGATGGGAACAGTTCGGCGAATGGCGAAAGCCCCGGCCCTTCTGAGCGATCTCACAGCCCGCCGCCTCTGGCACCCAGAGAAGCCATCGAGCGCGCTATGGCACTCTCCAGGGAGCTGTCCGCCGCAAACATCCCCACACAAGTCACCGAAGCCGGCGACCTCATGCTAGACATGACTGGATTCAAGAGCAACGATGACGATGTCCTCCGAGCCGAGATCCTTGCCCGTCAAGTCCTTTCCGAAGAGCTAGATGGCGACTATGACATTGGTGCACTTTTCGGCTTTGACGAACAGGGAAACCTGTGGATCTACAGCAGTGAAGAGGCCAAGAAAGCTGCCATGAACAAGACCATTGAGGAGTCTTTGCAGTCTCACCGTCATAACGTGGCAGCCGATGCCGTTTCTGACCCTGGGTACCAAAGCGACAGCAGTGATGTCACCACCTCCATTCCCATACCTTCTCACCGAAGGTCCGAGTCGGACGCTGGACCCATGGATATGCGGACGCCGCCCCGGACTCCTCGAGGCCATGCGGGAGACCCCAATAGAAACTACGCCAAAACCCTTCGGCTGACTAGCCAGCAGCTGAAGGACCTTGAGCTACAGCCTGGAGAGAATATCATGAGCTTCACCGTCAACCGCGCAACCTGCACCGCAAACATGTATCTTTGGAAGCACGAAACGCCCGTGGTGATTTCCGACATTGATGGCACCATCACCAAATCCGATGCCCTCGGCCATGTGCTGAACATGATCGGTCGCGACTGGACACATTCTGGAGTTGCCAAGCTCTACAGCGACATCTCGGCCAACGGATACAACATTATGTATCTGACCAGTCGATCCGTTGGTCAGGCTGACACGACGAGGGCTTATCTCGGGGGCATCGTTCAGGAGAGCTATCGGATGCCTTCTGGGCCTACGATTCTCTCTCCAGATCGGACGATGGCGGCTCTGAGACGAGAAATCTATCTGCGCAAACCCCACGTCTTCAAAATGGCGACTCTTCGAGATATCCGTAATCTCTACGGCCCCGATCGGACACCCTTCTATGCCGGCTACGGGAACCGATTGACTGATCAGATCTCATACCGAACTGTGGACGTGCCGAGAAACCGCATCTTCACCATCAATTCCAACTCCGAAGTCTCTCTAGATCTCCTAAGCCTTAAC
This sequence comes from Fusarium robinianum, assembly GCA_013623725.1. NCBI lineage: Eukaryota > Fungi > Ascomycota > Sordariomycetes > Hypocreales > Nectriaceae > Fusarium > Fusarium robinianum. Next base: position 65,316 of record JABFFI010000624.1, on the reverse strand, counting down.
AAGCTGAAGATGAGTTATGTCAATATCAACGAGGTTGTAGACCACTACTTCCCCCCGGTCAGCACCCTGGTCAAAGGCGGCGGGGAGGAGTATACCGACTTCAAGTACTGGAGAGACGATCCTCTCGCCATGGCAGACTTCTCTGCCAGCGAAAGCGATGAGGACGACTCTCGCCCAGCCCGTGCCCCGATCGCGTATGCGGAGGAAGACGATGAGGACGATATGGACGAAGAAGACGAGGATGACGACGAGATGGACGAGGGTCTTGCCGACAGCTACATTTCTCGCGCATCAATGGACGAGTTTGCAGAGGCAGAGAGCGACCTTGGCAGTGTTAGAAGACACCCCGTTCACAGTACGATTGATGAAGGTGACGAAGACGAAGGTGACGAGATATACGAAGACGGGGAAGAAGGCGATGATGAAGACGAGATATACGAAGATGGAAAAGAGGACCACGACCAAGACGGCGACGCTTCCGATGCCGAAACGGTTGAGTCAATCCCAAGACGCCGGTCCATCATCGTCGAGGATGTCCTCGCCGAGCACATCACGGGGGTTAGTCACCTCTCCGTCGAGAAAGAGGCCCGGGAATAAAAGCTAAGTACGATGAGCAGAGGAACGGGGATACAGAAGCTGTTGCCACCGCCGCACAGTAAGATGCTCCGGAACGACGGCACTGGGGGTCGAGACTTTTTTTCTTTTTGTTCTTATATCCGAGAAATAAGTCATGACGAGGTCTCTGGCCTTAAAGATAGGGGGTAAAGGCATCGAAGAGTTGGAGCAGCATTGGGCAACCGCCAGTCGTTTTCTCCTTTTTTTTCTTCTGTTTTCTTGGATCTGAGGCACAGCGCGGCGTTGGGGGATACCTTGTGTTCTTGAAGGGGGTTGGTCACGGCATGCTATTCGCAAAGGGACAGACCCTAGTTGGTCATGCTCATCAGGCTAGAAAATGCCATATGTCGCATGGCCTTGCTACGATACAATCTTACCGAATCAGTCCATAGCTACGAGTGAAAGGGAATAAAGCATTTAAGAAGTCGGGATGTCGAGTCCCCAGGTCTATTCGTTGAATAAGTCATATGGTGAAAAACGTCCTCTCGTAAAAATAGGCGTGTCGAACGTCGTTCCGCGCCGGCCCTCACTTTCTTTTTCCTGCTGTCCCCTATCGGTTGATGTGCTCGATGCGAATCTCCACCGCTCTACGGTGGGCTTCGAGCTCCTCGACCTTGGCAAGTTGCATGACAGCGGTGCCGACGTTCCTCAAGCCCTCGGCGGTGAGGTGGGAACTGGTGATGTGCTTCTGGAAAGAGCCCAGGTTGACACCAGAGTACTGCTTCGCGAAGCCGTACGTCGCTTGAGGAATTAAGTTAGCGCCTTGTAGAAAGATGATGAGCCCAAGTGTCAGGGAAGATGGAACTTACGCAGGGAATGATTGACTCCAGCGGAGTAATCACCGACACTCTCGGGAGTCCATGCGCCAACAAAGACGCTACCGGCGTTCATTACCTGGTCGACGACCTTCTCGGCGTCCTTAAGCTGAAGGATCAGGTGCTCCGGGGCATATTCGTTGCTGATCCGCATGGCCTCGTCGACGTCCTTGACCAAGACCGTCACAGAGTGGGCAATGGAGCCACGGACAATGTCGACACGGGGCAGGGCCATAGCCTGCTCATGGACCTCGTTTTCGATAGCCTGGAGCTCCTTCTCCGACAGGTCGATGGCAAGCAAGATGACCTGGCTGTCAACGCCGTGCTCGGCCTGGGACAGCAAGTCGGAAGCGACGAAGGCCGGGTTGGCATCCTTGTCGGCGACGACAAGCACCTCTGAGGGACCGGCGGGCATGTCAATGCCAACTCCGGCATTGGTATCGTTGCTGACGTGCATCTTGGCCGCCGTCACAAACTGGTTACCAGGGCCAAGAATCTTGTCCACCTTTGTGATGCTCTCGGTGCCATAGGCCATGGCAGCTACGGCCTGGGCACCTCCAGCCAGAACGATGCTCTCCGCGCCAACCTTGTGGGCAACATAGACGATCTCGGGGGTGATTCGACCATCGGCCCGAGGAGGAGAAGCGAAAACGATCTTCTTGCAGCCAGCGACCATAGCCGGGACACCCAACATCAGGGCAGTGCTAGGCAGCACAGCAGTTCCACCAGGGATGTACAGGCCGACCCTCTCAATGGGTCTCGAGAACCGGCTGCACACCACACCAGGCATGGTCTCGACCTGGAGAGGCTTATCCTCCATCTGAGCCGAGTGGAATCGTCGGATGTTCTCAAAGGAGATGTCAATGGCCTTGATAGTCTCAGGGGCAAGGTTCATCAGCTCCTTGGGAAAGGGGGCCTTGAGAACAGGCGATGTCAGAGAAGTCGCCTTCTCAAACTTGTGGGTGTACGAGAGGACAGCCTTGTCGCCGCCCGTCCGGACCTCTTGAATGATAGGCTTGATGATGTTCAAGATGGCATCGGGCGACTTCTGGGAGGGGCGCTTCAACTTCTCCACGAGCTCAGTTTCGGAGATTTTGGTCGCATCGATCCGCTCCATTACAATGCGGTCCTCGGGAGTCTTCTTGATAGCTGGCTTGACAGCCGGGGTTGCGGGCTTGGGGGGGGCTGCTTCGGCCGTCTTGATGCCCTCCTTCTCAGCCCACTTGCCCTTGGCGTTGCCCGTTCGTCGCTTGACCTTGAGGCTCTTTGCATCCAGGTTGGCCTCGATATCGGCCAAGCTGACACCAGCACCCACTGCCTTGGTGAGGGCAAAGTAGATGAGATCCGCCGCCTCGAAAGCAATGTTCTCCTTGGTCGTTCCATCACAAAGCTCTTCGGCCTCCTCCATGATCTTTGCTCGCAAAAGCTTCTCGTCTGAGAACAGTCTAGCAGTGTACGAGCCAACAGGGGCAGACTCCTTCCGAGACTTGAGCGTCTGCTCCAGCGCAGCGATGCCATTGAGGTCTCCAAAACACCCAAACTGCTCCAGGTGACAGAAGCGACCCGTTTGGTTGACAACAAACTTCAAGGTGTCGTTGTCGCAGTCAAGGCCAATTCGCAACAACTCCTGGGTGTCCCCCGAAGTCAGCCCCTTGACCCAGAGACCTCGTTTCCTGCTCTGGTAGACGCCGGCTTGTGTCCGCAAAGCCTCTAGAATGCTTTCTTCGCTAGTGTAGGCAAGTCCGAGTGCGATACCAGCATCGTCCGTCACGACGGTGGGGATAAGGCCGTCCGGTCGATCGGACTTCCAGTAGGAAGCAATGACCTTGGACAGCAATAGCTTCGTGGAATCATCCTTGTTGGTTGTAAGACTGGTCGATGATAGAATTGGTATCGCACGGCATTTCTTCGCGGTCTCAATGAAGTCCTGCAAATCGGTCCCGGCCTTGGGTTTGAGGAAAAGGGTCTTGATCTTTTTGGCCTGTGCCTCTTCGACGAACTTGCTCAGGTCGCGAGCCGAAAGGTCGAATTCCTTGATCAAGAGACCATGCTCCGAGGCGGCAGAAAGGTCTAGAGTCGATACGGTCGGAACAACTCTTCGGCCATACTCTGTGTACTCGGAGAGATTCTCGGCGGCCACAAACACCTTTCGAACCCCGCCATCCAGCAGGAAGACCACGTCGTCCGGGTTGCTGAGGTTTGTAGCATCCATGTGAACATTGGTGCCAGCACTAGGACGGCCCCAGTCCTTAGAAGCCGTCTCGTAGAAAGGCGCGCCAAGCAAGGCAACTTCTTCGCGGGTGAGGCCATCACCAAGAGGTTGACCCGCGGGGACAGCGGCTACGCTGACCAGGAACGGGAGTGGCAGGGTCGTCTCCATACTGAAGTGGCCTGGGCAGAGGAATTGAGTTGAAAGGGGGAAATTCCGTCCTAAATTGGCCGTCCAGTGACAGATGATAGGTGAGTCAAAAGTCAACAATCGGCAAAAATGTTGCTGCGGTTGAGTGACTCGAGTCCTGCATCGGCAAGATGGTGGGGCACAGGTATCATTTTTGCCCCTCACCCCTCCATCAATTCCTCCTTCCTTGATTGCTTCATCCAGGTCGTGTTACCAGGGTGAAAAAGAAATAAGGTGTGGTCTGTGCACCGTTGACTGGTTGGTTCGCCTCGGATCATAGAAGTCCCGGTACCGATTTTAGGTACTCTCATGCCAACCTTGAAGGTCGTTGAAGCTGCCTCTCGCGCGCAACGATCAGAATAGGTACCAACCAGAGGTCAGGTCTCTAACTTCGTTGGCTTCAGACTCAACCGAACTTCCCGGCCAATGATTTTCGGCGCAATCACTCTTTCTAAATAATTCACCCGGCTGCGGGATTCACCAACTCCAACGCGCGACCTCCCTCTACAACCCGCGCATCACCAGGTCACTTCTATTCGGCCATCTCCATTTCCTGCCACATCACGACACATTCTTCGCCCACGATATCACAGCAGTAGCCAAGATGGCATCAAGCCAGCCTCAGACGAACGGCGTCCCCGCCTCATCCGCAGGGACCTCTCAAACCATCCCCAACACTCAGGCCACCGCCACCAGCCAGCCAACGCCCTCCTCACAACCCGCTCCAGCAGCAACATCCTCCTCCATCCCACGACCTCGTGATGCCCGTCTCATGGAACTCCTCTTGACATCACAAGGCGTCACTGCCTACGAGCAGCGCGTTCCTCTGCTCCTCCTCGACTTTGCCTACCGACATACCTCGTCGGTGCTAAACGATGCCATCCACCTCTCGGGCGACCCATACATCACCCAAGCCGGCGCAAAGCCATCAGCGAATGCGGGTGCGATCGCAGCCCCTTCAGGAGACGCCGCAGTGACAGCCAACGCCGTTAAGCTCGCTATTGCTGCTCGTCTCAGTTACCAGTTCCGAGGGGGCAGCGGCGGTGGTATCAGCAAGGACTACATGCAGGAGTTGGCACGCGAGAGAAACAAGGTGGTGTTGCCAAAGATTGTGCCAAATGAATGGGGCGTCCGGCTACCAAGCGAACGATTCGTGCTTAGCGGAACCAGCTGGGGACTGAAGGACATGTGGGACGAGGAGGTTGATGAAGATGAGCACGATAGCGACGCGATGGAAGGCATTGAGGGACCCGATCTGGAAGATGTCGGTGGAGACGGCGTGGAGGGCGGCACCGTGGAAGATATGTTTGGAGAGGATGTGGATGAAGAGATGGCGGAGGGGGCCTAGACGGCCACCCCGACCCAGAACGGGCATCCACAAACCAACGGGAATGGTGTCTCTGGCGCTGGCGTTGATGGTGATAGTATTGATTTGGTTGTGTCGCATGGGCAATAGATACCTATTTTGCAAAGGCCCTTAAGTCGCATGAGGGTTATCATGGATGGGACTGGTTGAAATATGGCACAGTTGAGTGTCTAAGTAAACACACTATATTTCTTGTACTCATTTCCGATACGATATTGTAGGCCCTTCAACCGTGAAGAGACGGGCCTTGGGCCGCTGATCCTTGATCACTGTTAAACTCGTGACTATACGTCCTAAACAACAGGACCGGAGTATCCGTCTTCGAAGCGAGACAGAGACAAAGATACCCGGCAGAGTTGGATGAACAAACCAATCCAGACCGCGCCTCCATATCAAAACAATTCAAACGACATGCCAGTTCTAGCGACAATCACGCAGCAAGTACGATAGCAACCACTTGATGTATACGATCAAGGCACAATTATCACAACTCCGAGTTACCTAGTATGAACAAGGAAATCTTATGGTACACTAGGCCTGTAAACGGTATCTCATACACTCTATACCCTGGTCTCGATTTTCGCAAACCTGACTGGCCCTCTCTACCTTAAAACTTGGGCTTCATGGTGTTGCGCAGTCTCTGGTAGTCAAAGAGAGCCTCAATGCTGCCCACTGCGCTCACAGCAATATCCCGGTCCCAAAGTTTTCGGTTGGCGAAGTCCATGATGTCCTTCTCGGTGATGGCATCGATCTTGCGCTCGATCTCGCCAGGGGCCATACGGCGGCCGGTAGTGACGAGCTGTCGGCCGACGTCCTCGGCAACGGCGGTGGTGCCGTCCAGAGACAGGAGAATAGAGGCCTTGAGCTGAGCCTTGGCGCGCTCAGTCTCAGCGCCGGTCACGTTGGTGCAGAGACGCATCCACTCGCGGATGGCGAAGTGAACCAGGTCGTCAACCCGCTCCTTCTTGTCAGTGACGAGGTAGATACCCCAGAGACTAGGCACAGTCAGCAATGGACATCTTCATCACAACTCATACATGTTCGGGGCTTACCCAGTGTCGCTGTAGCTGGTGGAGAAGCTCATGAAGCTGTTGGCAAGGTCGTGCTTGTGAACCCAGCCGCTAAGCTTGCTGCCCTGGTGGGGAGCCTGGCCGACAGCCTTGTCGTAGTTGCCGACAATGGCCTGAGCAACAAGGGCAGTGAAGTAGTCATCCGAGTTCCAGCTCACACCCTCGACGGCAAGAGCAATGTTGGCAGTGGGCATGGCATCATCTCGGACACGGACATCAGAACCCACAAAGTCAGCCTTCTGCTTGGAGAGCTGGTAGGCGTGGTTCTTGGGGCCCTGGCTGGGGAGGCTGCTGAAGTGCTTCTCAGCAAGCTCGACGAGCTGCTCGTGGGGGATGCCACCAGCACCGACGAGAACCATGCGGTCAGCGGTGTAGTTGTTCTTGATGTAGTTGGTCAGCTCGGTCCGGGTGATGTCGCGGATGTTCTGGCGAGGGCCGAGGATGGTGCGGCCAAGAGGCTGGTGCTGGAAAGCAGTGGCGTGGAGGTGGTCAAAGACAACCTCCTCGACCTGCTTCTCAACCTCCTCGGACTCTCGGAGGATGACGTCGCGCTCGCGCTCAATGGCGGACTCCTCGAGGAGGGAGTTCTGGAGAATGTCGGAGAGAATGTCGACGCACTTGGGGACGTCAGAGTTGAAGGCCTTGGCGAAGTAGACGGTGTTCTCGCGCTGTCTCGATGTCAGCAAAAGTTCCTGTTTGCGTATCCCTTGATCCGACTGACCGAGGTGTAGGCGTTGAGGTGGCCGCCCATGTTCTCGATCTCGAGCTCCAATTGCTGCTGGGATCGCTTGGAGGTGCCCTGAAGGTGTCGTTAGCGATGGATTTCGACCCATTGGGAATGTGTCGAACCTTGAAAGCGAGATGCTCGAGGAAGTGTGCGGTGCCGTTCGTCTCGTCGGTCTCGGCCCTGGAACCGGCGTCAATCCACACGCCGACGGTCGACGTCTGCGCCCAGGGCGAGTGCTCGGTCGCAACCTAGCAGGCAAGAGTCAGAAAGGCATCCCGAGATGCGTGTCGAAGCCAATTGGCCTTCAATGATGGTGCTCACGGTCAATCCATTGGGAAGAGTCGTGGTCTGAGTTTGGCCGACGGGAGAGGGAGTAGCGAAGCCTCGCCTCAAAGGAGCGGCGGCCGACAGACCAGCACGGTTTCGCAGACCCCGCGAGAGGTTCAAAGCCAGTCTCCGGGACGCCATGACGGAGATTTGGAGGGTCGACGCTGAATTGAGTGGTTTGATGAAATCTTTCGATCTGGCTCGGCTAGAAGCTTTACTGAGATAATTTGCGGCCTGAGCAATTAGGCGGATTCGCTTAGTCATTCCGACCAACTCCGAATCAGAGTGAATGGGAACCGTGCCTTTGGCCAATCATAGTCCCCGATTAGTAACCGGGCTCTGCTCCACAACAGGCTCCGCTTCCATCCACAACAACCATGGAATCCATGGATGACCCGTTTTCGTCTTCGCCGATACATGGAGTATTGAAGCCAGCCAACAAACAACGACGTACAACAAGCTCAACGTAACCATTCATTGAAACATCAAGAAAACTGTTCTTTTCTTTCTGCGGCTATAATTCTCATAAAACATTCCTCATTCAAATAAACGTCTCTCATTGCGATTCTATCTCCATTCTTGCTTGCCCGTTGCAATGCCCTCTGACAACTATGACTTCGCCCAAGTCTTTCAAGCAATATATATCTCCAAACAGAAGCCTAGTCCTCCACCTGTTCCCGAGAACATGAAAGCCACGCTGCAGAGCTACCCGCCTCTAGGCCAGGTTACTCCCATCCAGAGCGGAACTACATCTCTGACCGCGATCCTCGAAGTTCCCAACTCCCTCACAGCAGAAACTTGGCATGTCTCTGCTTGGCACTCTGTAGACGGAACAGAATGGGAGGATGTCATACTCTTTCCTCTAGAAAGCGTCGATGCCCCTCAGACGTTGCAACAATCTCCCGATTCTATGTCTCGCTTCTATTTTAGAACATCCTTCTCCTTCGGTTCCTCTGTTCAGTTCACTCTCAAGTTTCGCCAAGGTCAAGACCGAGAATGGAGATGGGTGCGCGACGAGCAAGGCCTCGGTGATGGCTCAATCGTTAATACGGCTGCCGCTACTTCGTCCGATAATTTGTCTGATCTAGTACCTGATCTCAATACCAAAGATTGGTCCGTTTCATCCTGCTTGAGCCAGTCCCCTCGGACTGTTCTGTGGTCGCTTGAGACGGCTATTCCGCCTGCCAAAGGAGACGATTCGACGTACAAGGATATTGCCATTGGAACGCCATGGGGTTTGAATACAAGGTGAGCGAAGTCGCACAGTGTTCATCGGTTTTTGTGACCACAATTGACCACGGAGAAGGTCAGTTCTAACATTCATAGGTGGTTTGCTCTCGTCCGGCTTTGGTCTCCTTGGCTGGCGCCCCGACACGGAAAATCGCAATTCATTCTCGACAAAGATGCCATAATTTGTTCCTTTCTTAGTCCTCAAGGAAAGAACCTAGTATTCCTTGCTATTGGAGGTCTCAATGACGTCTTGCCGGTCTTTCGTCATGGCACCGACAATCAGATCTTAGTCCATGTAAGGGCCCCGGGAGTACCTTGCTCACGATACTGACAAACCCTAGGCACGCAACGATGGCCTTTCTGAACAGAACGCTACCATTTTAGTGTCTGAAAGTGACGATTTCGAATGCGCTGTCGCGGCTGTGATGTATCATGCCAGGACGTTGATGTCTCGGGCGAAGCAGAGCACTCAAGAGTTGGACCAGGAGCTTACATCACTAACCAATGACATTCGGCCAGAATGGTTCGAAAACTGGTATGATGGTCTCGGCTTCTGTGCGTTCTCCAAGACTCTCCTGTACGGACCGTGAACTAATGTCGGCCAGGCACATGGAACGCCCTGGGACAACGACTAACGGAACAGAAGATTTTCGATGCTGTTGAAAAACTATCCGAGCATAATATCAAGATCTCGAGCCTCATCATTGATGATAACTGGCAATCAATTGACTATCAAGGGCCAAGCCAGTTTCAGTACGGGTGGAAAGAATTCGAAGCCGAACCTGACGCGTTTCCGAGGGGACTGAAAGCCACCATCTCTCACATACGAGAGCGGCATCCTCATATCCAACACATCGCGGTCTGGCATGCACTTCTTGGGTACTGGGGTGGCATATCCCCCGACGGGAAACTCGCCCAAGCATACAAGACCACTGAAGTGGTTCGGGAAGACGCCGATCGCCGAAATCTCCCATTGGGGGGCAAGATGACTGTCGTCGCTCGAGAGGATGTGTCGAGATTCTACAACGACTTTTACCGCTTCTTGTCGGACTGTGGGGTTGATGCCGTCAAGACAGATGCTCAATTCATGATCGATACCTGGATTGGCGCCGGAGCCCGTCGAGAGATGATCAAGACGTACCTCAATGCCTGGACCATCTCAACTCTACGATATTTCAGTGCCAGGGCCATCTCGTGCATGTCCCAGTTTCCTCAAGCACTCTTTTATTCACAGATGCCTACGAATCGGCCAGCACTTCTTGTTCGTAACTCGGACGACTTCTTTCCAGAAATTCCAGCATCCCATCCTTGGCACGTTTGGACCAATGCTCACAACAGTCTGTTCATGTGCCATCTCAACGTACTTCCGGACTGGGACATGTTCCAGACGGTGCACGACTATTCGGGATTCCACGCTGCGGCAAGGTGTGTCAGTGGAGGTCCTATCTACATCACCGATGTACCAGGTGAACACAACATGGACCTCATCGAGCAGATGACGGGCCTCACTCCACGGGGGAAGACTGTAATCTTCAGACCAAGCGTTCTAGGTAAGACGGTCTACCCTTACATGGGATACGACGATGATTCGCTCTTGAAGGTGGGAAGCTATCATGGTAAGCGCCCCCCGTCCGTTGAGTGGTGTGAATGGAGGATATTGACTGACCATGTCTGGCAGGCGCATCGCAAACAGGCTCCCCGATCCTCGCAATATTCAACATCTCCTCGCGGCCACTGACTGAGATAATCCCATTCTCGTGCTTTCCCGGGGCCGATCCAACAATCGACTATGTTGTTCGGGCTCACACCACCGGCAAGGTTTCGCAGCCAACAAAGGTTGGGGGTCCAAATCCGTTGTTCACAGGGTCGCTACCAGTTCGAGGATATGAAGTGTTTAGCGCGTTTCCTCTCGTCCATCTCCCGAGTAAAAAGCACGGAGAGGTTGCAACCTGCAACCTCGGGCTCTTGGGGAAGATGACGGGTGCTGCTGCGATTTTCATGAGCAGCATTGAGCAGCGTGAGAGTGGCCGTGTGGTCATCGACGCACGAATCAAGGCGTTTGGGATTCTAGGTACGTGGTAATGCAGCGCGTGAGGATCGAAGGCCTTTTCGGAGCTAACAATATGGATTCGTTAGGAATATATGTATCAACGCTCCCAGCCATGACGATTGATGGCGACTTCTTGGTTACGATTCAGGAGAAGCCGATCCCTGCGCATACTGTGGCCATGTCGAACGCGGACGAGTACGTTTTGGAAATCGACATTGGCAAGGCCTGGAGAGAGATGGGTCTCGAGAGTCGATGGAGCAACGAGATTGAGGTCAAGGTGTTTTTCAGTACTTGAGGAAGCCCGGGTCCATATGTCGATATTGAGTTCTCTTCCAATCATCAGACCTTATTGAATCTAGAGAGAGACAGTATGTACCCATAGACTGTTGGTAAATCTGACAAAATTATAGGGTAAGCAGGTTTGACTCCAGTATGCACCGCCGTTGTAGATGAAATGTGGACTACATCTACATAGTATCCATGCCTGAGCGCAAGGGGCCGAAGATGATTACGGTTTCCTTGCAAGTAACGAGTAGCCAGTAGTTGGGCTAGTTGCATGAATTCTCCCTTCAATCCAGGGGTTTCCGTTGTCCTCCGTACTCTGGCATCGTGGCGCTCAGCTGGCTTCTACCGACGTTACACATAATCTAACGTGCATGTAAAGGAACGGAAAAATAGGAGTCAAGGGAACTGAGAAATATTGACTATGAATAAATAACAAAGAAAACAAGAAAAAAAAAGGAAAAAATAACAATGTCCAGTTGACTGGGGGTATAATCCAGAGCGTGCACCCGTCTGCCCGTTTGCGTGTCAAAAATCTCCATCCATCAGCTATGCCTTGAAATCCATTCACTGCCTGTCTTTTTTGTGTTTGACCCATCCTGTCCCATCCAATGTAATCCTTATGGTCTCGTCATGATAACATCACGCGCGCCCGTCGCCGCGTTTACAATCCCACCTTCCCCTCACATCCGCCAATGCACATTTAGTACTGGGACTGAGGCTGAGGCTGGTGCGGGTTGTAGGTCTGCTGGGGAGCAGGGTATGATCCCTGAGACTCAGGGGCCTGGTAGCCCATCTGGGGGGACTGGTACTGAGGCTGAGGCTGAGGCTCGGCGGGAGGGGAGGTAGGCATGTGCATACCCTCCTTCTGGGCTTGGTAGCCCTGGGTGATGGGACCTTGGGAGAGACGGGCCTTGACCTCGTTGTCCTGCTGGATAATGGCACAGCAGCCGCACCAGAAACTGACACAGCAGTCGCCCATTCCACTGCCCTGGATGCCGAATCGCTCACGGATCTCACCACGCTTCATCATGGCGTAACTGTTGTTGTCGTTAGCATCGGGCATCGCTAGGACGAGGTCGTTCGAGATATGGTGACTTACATCCAACCGCAACCAGTGACGCAATTGATAGCGCAAAAGATCATGCAGTCGCTGTTGCAGGTATCAGCAGTCTGCATGGTAGGGTCCCTCATGCGGTCCGCGGTCTTTCCCAGCACTGTAACGAGCCATTGTGAGCTTCAACATCGTCATCGCCGACTCTGGAGGACGAGGGGGGGAGACTCACGGATGCATGGGCAGCAGGTGCCGAGCATGCAAGAACCGCAGGGCGAGCAGTTGCAGAGGCTGCTCTGCCATTCTTGGTTCTGGACATTGGGTCCCTGAGAGTACTGCTGAGCCATTGTGATAGTGTATGGGTTGTTTGTTGTTTGTTGTTGGTTTCGTAGGATCGAGTAGGTGGGTTAACGAGAGTCTGGTTCGGTTCGAGACGATGGATAGAGTAGGGTTGATGGACACCAAGAAGACAACGAGATATAAGAGAGAGAGAAAGTTTGGAAGAGGACCAACTGCCGAAAAGAGGCGGAGCGGACGACTTAAGAGTAAAAATAGACCTTCGTTCTGGTGCGGTAGTACCTACGGAAGAGCGATGGCACTTGGGCTGCGGCTTGTCAAGTTCTTCCCACAACACCAAGCCCTTGCAAGCGAGGGAGACGGTTCATTTTAATGACAGGCAACAGGGTCACCGGCGGAGTTGGGTTCGAGCCCGGCTTACCCTCAAACAGAAAGGAAAGCGGCATGGGAATAATCCCTAGCCAACACTGCAACCGACCGGTGATGCACATGCCAGGAGTTGGGAGGAGGTGGGTTCAGCCATGGTCTCTGGCTAGGCAGACTAGCGTCCTAGGGCTGACGAGACTGGGGTGAAGCAAAGGTCGGCAGAGAGAGACTGTTGCTTTCTCGCACCGGGTCGGACCCTGATGAAGGAGCAATACCCAGGCATTCGTACATATGAGGTACGTCCATGCATAGTGGGATCCTCGCGATGGTGGACGCACTCTGTCTAGCTCCGAAGCTTGTCGAGGGCCTGAGCCTCGCTAAGAGCGCCGACTGACCGGTGGAACAGGGGGGTTGCCCAATTCGAGACGTTAGCTAGCTCTGCTGTGCCTCGATGGCTTCAAGTCCTAACCGAAACGAGGTTGTGTTTAATCTTGGGCGGTGGGGTCAGCCCCTCGCATCAAACAACTCTTCCCAAGGCTGACTGACATGCTGGCTTGAGGTTTGTGTGGTCGAGATGCAGCCACTGAGACAGCTGTCGTGTTGTTGCTTGGGTTGTTTTGCCTGACAACTGCAGCACCAACCCCCATGTCCATGTGAGTCTTCTCCATCGTGGCCTGTGTGGAGTTGTCTTCGGAATCCCTGTCTGATAACGTGGGATTTAAGATGCTTCTTCCCGTCGTATCATCTGCCATGACATCCATTTCGAGAGCGAAAATGAGAAGAAAAAAAAGCATGAATTATTAGCTTGCTTCCTGCCCTCTTGAATGGCGGGGACGTCGAGAATGGGGTTCCACGGCATGTCCGGACGCTGTCCGCCGGCTCAGTATCACATAGTCGGGTGTCACCACTTTCCCTCCTCTCAGCTTCCTCTCCCTTGGCGAGAACTCATCTTTGCTGAACCCCAGCTTCTCGTAGAAGCCTAGCCCCGATGCGTTACTCACAAAACACGTGAGCATCACCTTCTCGACCGTCGGTATGTTTTCCGCAGCGTCCATGAGATATCCCATGAGCTGGCTGCCGAGTCCCGTCCTGTGATATTTCAAAACCAGGGGGTGTCAGTAAAAAGAAATAAAAACATGGCTCCACAAGCTCGCATTATCTTGTCCCATGTGCGCAGCCTTGCCGTCTCGACCCCGTTGGTCCGTAGGGACACGGAGCTCAGGCGTTCGGGGGCGCAGGAGAGGCTCATGTACTCACCCTTGTAGCTCTGGCTTGAGATGTATCTCGTAGCAGTACACCACTGCTTCCTGGTTCTCGAATGTTGGCATCATAGACGTGAATCCTTGGATGAAGTCCTCGCCATCTTTCACGAGAATGTACCGTAGGTCCGGCGACCGCATCTCTTTCTTCTTCGTGGCGGCGTGCCACCCCATTGACGAGCTTCGATAATCAGCGCCGCTAGTCTCGTCAACGAGATGGAAGCATGCATCCAGGTCATCGCCCGTCAGACTCGCTGGACGTCGTAGCGTCAATTGGTAGACGGCCTTTGTCCGGGGATGAGTCCACTGCGGCCAATTGTCGCTACTGGGGGAAAAAAACGCCGGTCAATGCTGTTTCAATGCTATCACCCATTTTCTCATCTCGGTCCTGCACACCTTGGCTTGATGTATTCCTGAACAAAGTCATTGTCGGGCTTGTTGTTGGCTGTCTCGATTGGCTGCTCTCTCTTCCGTCGTCTCCCGACAATCTTCCTCATCGGCTCCGTTTGGATCTCCTCCAAAGTTTGCGGTCCATCCGATTCTGTCATTGCATCGCGTTCACCAAGCTGTTCATTGAAGAAAGAAAAGAAAGAAAAAAAGATATTCAAGTCCAACTTGTCATCGGGAGAGGTAGTGAGAGACAGAGACAGACAGACAGACAGGATGGATGGCAGCTTCCACTTTATCACTAACAACACTGTCAGGCCCTGTGGAGGCACCTGCTCTCGGAGGACGTGATTAGTTAGCCGAGGTTCCGCCGCCCAAACCGCAGAGGGCAACTTTTGATGCCTTCAATTCCATCATCAACTCTTTGAATCGCTTCAGTCAATTCCACCGTCCAATGAGGTAGTTTTTGGTGGAATGGTCTTCAGCGTTCGCCTGCTGAATTTGAGCCGTGGCTATGCCACCCGCCCTCGGCCAAGCGGCACCCGCCTCGGCAGCGCTCTGAGTCTTGACCAGGTACGAATCCATGGCTATCTATCTATATATGTTGGAAAGCAATCTTGCAATGGCTAAGATTACCGGGGTAGTTCATTCAAAGGGCTCGTGTATTGGCTTTCTACCGCACCATCCTACGCGGAACGAAGCGAATTGGTGATCCTGCGACTAAAGCCGAGTCGCGCAAGTACGCTCGCGATGAGTTTGAGAGGCACCGTGGCGTGACCGACTCGGTAGGTGTTCCCTCTGACCGATCCGTTTCCAAAGCGCAATTGGGGTGGGTTTTCTAACTTTGCTGCGCAAGTCGCACATCAGGTATCTCCTATCGACGGGCAAGACAGAATGGGAAGGGATGGAGAGGTATATCGATGGTATGTAGCGTAATAGTCGTACACATGCCGGACATCCACCATCACTGTCCGTAGCCCCAACCACCAAACCCTCAAAAGTTCCATGGTGCTCTACTCATCCAAGCGTTTTTGCTCTGTCCTCGTGTCGCCTGTGTATGCTTGCATAGAACCATGCCGTATATGTCGTCTGAACGTTCGATTCGCAGCCCTGATGCGTTCGCCATATCGTACAGTCTTTTTCAATCCAACGCCTCCATCACTATCCCACTAGCTTTGTCGCTGCTTGTGTCGAGGGTTCGCCTTGCAGATAATGTACAAGTACCCGTTGTGTCGCTTGCCGGCCTTCCGTCGGACAACCTGAGAGAGAGAGCGTAAATTAGCATTTGACGTCTTGGCCTCCTCCCCTCCCCCAATGGCTGCCATCGGCCGTCGTGGAGGGTGGTGATTTCCCAGGATGGTTCACCTTGCAATGTTCGCATCGCTTCTTCACCGAGCTGTGAACCTTCATACCCCGAGTCTGCTGCATCAAGCCGCTTCCCAGCACCCTTGAAATGGAGGTGCTGGCCTGGGCGAAAGGCGAAGGAGCTGCGCCCATTGACCAGGTTGTTCGAGTCGCAAATGCCCCGAGGGCACTGCTTGTGCTCAAGGCCCTCGCGGACAGTGAGAGGGTGCGCAGTAGAGAAGCCATTGTGGTTTGGTGGTTGCGATTGGTCTCGGCCAAGTCCACCTCGAGAATCTGGTTTGAGGTTTGCTTCAACACCCGGCTCCATCCCGCCACGCAGTCACGTGCAACAAGTACTCGACGCAGCCTCCCTCCCATCATTGAACCTCACCCAGGGCACTCGACTTAGATCGAGAATACCAAGTACCTAGGGCATTTCACGTTTGAACGGGCAATTTTTTTTATTTTATTTTTTAAATAAATATATTGTTTTTTTTTTTTTTTCAAGTCCCTTCTGTCTGTATGCTTAGGAACTTTACCCGCGCCATCCAGTTCTTCTTCGTCAATCCCTCTCCCATAGCTACATCCTGAACAAGCTCCATCCTGGCCTGGCCTTCATCCATCTGAATCAACTTAATCCTCGAATTATTCTGCTTCTCACAATCGGGAAGCCATTCGTCTTATCAATCCACCAAGAAAACCAAAACACGCCGGCCTTTCCTGCCTGTATCATCCAGAAACAGAACCCAGGGGGACAATAACTAGTGCCATGTCCTCCAGAAATCGCAGAGACCCTCTCTCTGCTACAGATGTCTGCTAGGCCGCTGAGGACTTCTTGTCCATCAGAAGCCCATTCTACTGTACTTATTGTATAGATTCCCTGCAGTCCAAAAGTTGTGGCTGAGCTCCAACGAGGCGAAGGGGTTGTGGGCAGCTCGACCGCCCTGGGCTTCGTCGAAATGGTTCGGCATCCCGCCGTCTGCGCGGTTGGCAGCAAATCGTGGAATCCCATCCTTGCTTTTGGGGTAGTAATGAGTGAGAAGGTGAGTTATCACTCGGGTATAGTCCGTGGAAATCGCCTTCTTCTTGGCCTCGGCCATTGCCGCGTCGTCCCCCAGTATCGCGTCCAAAGAAGGTAGGTCCTGCACCGAGTCCCCGTGGACCTTGTTGTTCCTCACAAATGCCACCGGGGCAGGAGGCTGGTAAATGTACCCAAGATTGGTGAGATGGGCCGGGGGGGCCGGGGGTCCTTCGGTGTCTCGTGTGAACAGCATCATGAGATTGCGTCCGAGTGGACTCAGTGTTGCATCTAGGTTGAACTTATAGCCAACCCAGTCTCGGAAGAAATGGTCAAGTATTTCCTTCTTTTCCACCTTTTGGTGGTCTGGTTCGCAGTCCAACCAGTGTCGGAACGTGCATGCGGCACAAATTCTTCGATGGGGGCGCATGTTGAGCCCAGCCCCGGTGAAGAACTCCTGAACCGTTTTGCGTCCGCAGGATGAACAGAATATCAACTCAGTCGCCATGTGGGCCTTGTAGTATTCGGGCCAGTCTTTCGTGACGTTTTCGATGCCCATACGAACGGCCTTCAACATGTCGTATGTGGCCTGCTTGATGGCGTTGTCATCGGTCGACCGGCTCTTCATCAGGTCGAGATACCGGTACAGGCCGTCCAGAAAAGTCGGTATGGCAAGGGGTATGAATGGGAGGTCGGACAGGAACCTTCGAAAGGCCTGGCCCTTGTCCATGAGGAGCCCGATCTTGAGTCCACGGGCTTTAAGAACAGCTTCGAGTATAATCGAGAACAGCCCCCGCTGCACAACCTCCCCCTTCAGCATTTTCCAGGTAAGCCCATAGGTAGCATTCTGCTCCCCTCGATAGGGCCTCCCATGGTGATATCTTGGATAAAAATCCAAGCCCTTGATGCGAGGCCCAGCCTTTCCTCGCGACTTGTTCACCTCTGCTACAGTGTCCAAAAGACAACCAACGTCGCCCACGTGGAGCAGAGGGCACTCGTAGACCCCAACAGTTGTGACATTGGGGCATCTTCGCAGAATGATGGCTAGGAGCCTTCTGTCAAGGAGAGGGACTCGATGAAAGTGAAGTACTTGGATACGCTGGTGCCGAGCCTCAATCGCGTTCACTCGACGATGTTAGTATACAACCACATAGAAGTCGAAAGGAATACTCACAGAGACTGAATGTCGCCTGGAGGGCCACTTCATTCGACATTGTGTAGAGGGTGTGCTTGGGAGGCTCCATCTCGGCGATTGCCTTCTCCAGTTCGCCCTTCTCGTGATGAGGAAGTGCGATGGTCGCCTTCACGCTCTCTTGGTCATACTTTTCCTCCATGAGCCGAATATGCTCTGCGACCTTGACCTTCTTTGCCTCGTCTTGTTTTCGTTTTCGAGTTTTACCTCGATATCGCCTTCGAGCTCCTTGTTGGGGCTCTTGCTGAGGTCCTTGTCGAGCTCCTTGTCGATGCCCTTGTCGAGGCTCTTCTCCATCGTTCTTGTCCCCCCAGAACAGCCGCGGGGCTCCGGATCCACGTCGGATTTCCAAGATCACTTCAAGAACTTTGGCCACTGTGGCATCCTCGTGGTCACTAGTCAGGCCCTCGATCCGCTGAAGGTCCTGAGTACTATACTCGGGTGTCAGCGCCAGAAAGACGCTGCCATCGGGGCGGCCTCGGTATTCTTGGGCCACAACATCAAATACTGCCTATATTCGGTGTGAGCTTCTGCTTCAAGTTTACAGTTAATAATCGTTTCTCACCATTCCTGTTGCAAGGGCCTGCCACCCTGCTGGATATGCCTGACAGAAATTCTGAATTGTACCAAGACCACAATCAGCGACATTCTTAGCCATCATCTGGCCGTATATCTGCCAGCCAGCGAATAGCCCCAGGAGGGGACTGGGGAGTTTATCAGTATCGAAACCGATATTCTTCTGAGTCATGGGCTAAAGGGGTTGGTTAGTCAAAGCCTCTTGCTCTTCGCAGGGGATAGTTGCCATACTAGAACGAGGTCCTTGGAAAAGGCGAGACGACCATGGGCAAAGTATTGCTCTGTGCGTCCTTGTATGAACTGGTCCCTTGTAGGGCGTTGGATGTCCTTCTTGGCCTTTTCCTCCCATTCTGTTATCTCATCGTCGACAGTCTTGTCAGACACATCCGGGTGAAAACCCCGTTCGCCAAGTCGTCTTCGCGAAATCTTGGGGTCATAAGGTTCGAGGTCTAAGTATTGTAAGTAGGAACCCAGAATATCTTGTTGAAGAGGTCAAGCTTACCAACATTCCTGGGTTGGTTCGTGGCCTGGACAGGCCCTCTGCGTCGGCGCGGCATTGCTGTTGAATGATGCTCAAACTGATTCTGCCCGGTTGGTGTTGAGGGTTCCGGTGGTGGCTTTGCTTTGAGACCGCCTGTTGAATTCTTGGGCCTTCCTGGAGTGTTAGCCCGCATTCTTTGTTTCTTTGATCTCCGTGACATTGTTGAAAACGAGAGGGAGGTGGTCTTGGCTGGTGTAGTTGTGGTAAAGAGTGGTCGCCCGCGAGAGCAGAGTGAATGAAATGAACTGATTGGGATTAAAGGGTAAATGGAATCGGAGAAGGATAAGGTGAGTTCGGGGAGAGGAATAAGAGGTGGGGGGAGGATAGATGCCGCGCGGGACGGCTCAGAGGAGACGGTGAACCATACGCTAGTCTCCCGGGACACTCTTTCCCTCCGCCTGGGTCCCAAGAGACGCGATGGAAGGTATTGATGATTTACCCCTTGGGAAGGTGCCAACCCGAGCCCATTTCCCGTCAGGAGTCGTCGCAGCCATCGAGCTGCCAGGGAGGGAATAGGGGAAGAAATCATAGACAGACAGGGTAAAGGGAACAGATACATACTTTTAGTTTCTGGCCAGGAAGTCCTCAAGAAAATCGAAAGAGGTCAAGATTTATTCTTGCGCCGTCCAGTTAAGAAAGGACACAGCGATAGAAACTAGTCAAAGACGAAGTCTCTCCAAGTCAACACGATAGGGGTTAGAGATACGCAAGCCGAAACTGCGCTAGGTCTTTGACTCGAGTCCGAAGAATGGGCAGCGATACTCAAGAACGATCGGTTGTTTGTTTGTTTCAAAGTGTTTAGGTGCTTGTGTTTCTGTCCGTCCTTGAAGCAGAAAGTTAGTCTTCGTTGACCTAGCAGCGGATGAGCTTCAGGAAACCGAGACAGCCTAGGGCGGGCAGGCAAGCGAGAGCGCTTCCTCAAAAGACCGGAGGGGGGGCTGGGTAATGAGAGAGGAATATAGCAAATAGGGAAGAGGAAATATGAGATAGTGAATGACCAATAAGCGATGACAGTATGCCCACCGCAGTCTGAGATGTAGTAGGTTGCGCAACCAAAGCAGGCTTCGCGATAGGCTGACCCGCGCTGATCCTATTGGGGGATATGAGAGGAACTAGGAAATGGTTAATAACATACCAGTAAATGCTAGAGTCGCGGTTCCAGGTTGTAGAGATGGGTTAGATGAAAACCACGGGAGCGCTCGTGAAGGAACAAAGTCGTGGTGGTGTTGTGGGAGGATGAAAGGAGATGATAGATGAGGGAGGATGAAGGTTATATAGAGGGTGGGAGAGAGAGGAAGATAGGGAAAAAATTAAGACTAGACTTTTGACAGTGAATCACCGTCGGACTGCAAACGATGTCCCAAGTGTCTACCAGCTGACGATCAATAGCTCGTCACGAAGTGTCAATCAGACTTTGTAAACAAAAAAAGGAGAGCCCGCCTTGTGCCTCAGGACAAACCTCAATACGGCCGATTTTACTCCACAGGCTTTTCCCATGCGGTAGAATTTGCTGCAGGCCTGAATCATGGGCATCAAGGTTCGATGAAGAGTTGCCGGGGAGAAGTGTTGATGCCTACATGTATCTAGTTTTCCGCCTATCAGCGCTCAGGACTTGGATTTGGGAAACCCCCCATGACCTATGGATGTGCCATACTGCAGAGTTAAGCCAGACTATACCATCTACTTTCTCGAGTCTTTACTTCTTCTTCATTATTGTCGTAAAAGACTGTTTGTTGGGAAGCAATAGTCTGGTATTGAGATGTTCAAGGTGCGTCCCCTTCCTCCGCCCCCAAACAGAACACTGAACATCCCTCAACGTGACACAAGAATGTGCCTAGGACCCTCTAGATGTCCTACAAAGCAACAAAGTAAACCCGCCCCTTATGAGATGTCATAGCTCCAACTGGGCCATCAGCAGATAAATTCCAGCAAATATGATCCCAAGCTCAAGGCCATCCCTGATGTTGTCATCATGAGGTTCGCATTTAATGCGGTGAATGTAAACGACAGTTTCAACACTCAGTGGCCCTCCTCAAATGCATCAGGTATTTCGAATGGTTCGCAATTGAAGACTAGATATTCAATGTCCTCTAACCAGTGACCGAATGCAGACCCAGTCACGGCGAAAGAGCCCAGGCGGGTAGCGTATTGAAAACAAGCAACTCAATCAACATGTTCGGATGAACAATACGCAAACTACGGAAACCCAACGATTTTAAGCTACCGCGGATGAGTGTAGGATAACAGGCTGCAATTCAAACAAACACCATCAATTCCTAGATCGTGTCCAAGAACTCCCCCGTCGTTTGGCCAGCAACCATCGACTACATTGCACCCTTGCCAGCCTTGCACCGAAGCCATTGCATCATTTGACCCCTGGTGCCGTCAATAAAGCCCAGCAGCTTTCCCCCCCTCCAGTTCAAGAAGGTACGTAGGGTGTTGGAGCGTTACTACGTACATAGATGCTAGCAGCAACCAATGCCTCTCGTCACTGCATAGTACAGAGTACGTGCTACACTACGTACAAAGCAACACACCTCTGCCCATGGGGATCAAGCGAGCGAATCAACGGGAATTTACTGTTTCAAGTCCTCCCATAAAGCAACCCTCCCTACCTGCCTGCGATTCACATAGCCGCGTTAAACGATGCCCCCCGGACGAGGGAGTCGAGAACTTGGACCCCGCCCGTGGCTTCGAAATCGCAACTTCCAAGTTCATTCGACTGCACTAGGGGTCCTACACACCCTCAGCAGACCAAAAGAAGAACGCTTCGCGCCATCCACAGCACACACACACACACACACAAGAAGGCAATGGTCGCCGGGAACTGTTAAGCGTCCTCCGAGGTGCCACATGGACGGGCACATGCTCATCTGCAAGAGGGTGGGGACTGCATGAACGTTTGGACAAAGGACACAGGACAAAAGACAAGTCGTCATCGCCAAGCCATAGCCTGAGGGAGGGCTGTGATCGACCAGGTGTGGCAGACTGCGGGCGAGGCGGTGGGATAGTTATTGAACCCGGATCCCGGCGAGCAGCTGAAAGGAGGGGGGAGGGGGCAGCATGGAGATATGATCACAAGGACTTCAGAAATCGGACATCCAAGATACGAATGTAATACCGGTAGGACCTGACGTGCGAGTCTTGAGGAGCATTGCACCGCATAGTCATGGGGGAGCAGTGAGAGGGAGAGAGGTCTTGGCTCAGAGCCAGAGAGTCCCCGACAGAATGCGAGCCGGGACAACCAAGACCTGCAAACCGGGTGACACGAAAACGAGAACTTGCCTCTCCTCGGCAAATCACTCGCCTGGGATTGAGATGGCATCAGAAGGTTGTATTGGGTTGACCCTACAGCCAGGAACCCACACCGGCCTATCGCGGCTGGTTCACTGGCGCAGGAGGACCTCAGAGATCCCACCCAACGCGGGCGGTAGTGCCTGTGTATCAAGGTTGCAAGATCGCCAGGCCTATCAAGGTTGGTTTGACGGGAAGCCAGGCTCCGTCACTGGCAAGGCGGTAAGGGTAGGATACCGCTTCGGGATGCGATGGCGCAGCATCCAAGTTGTAAACTCCCTCACACCACTCCATGCCTCCAGCACTGCAGGACTGCAGGACTGCAGGACGTGGGTAGTGGGAATTGCCAGATGTTGCAGGACGGAAGACATGGCAATGAAGGCCCAAGGTTGTAGGTAGTGTCAGCACACCCGTCATCCCCGCCACTCCCGAACCCAAGGCCACCACGGCATTCAAAGGAGGTGGACCGGCGTTCGGAATGGTACATAAGTAGATAATGTGGTTAAACTGGTGATGTGGAATGATGGAGGCCAAAGAAGCGACTTCGAAAACATGGTCTCTAATCAGGTGACTACCCAGAGCGAGAGTTAGTTACTCCGACAAAGCTTGTGTGGGCAGTCTCTGAATAGCACATGACCCGCCCGAAACGGCGGAGATGAAGGGAACGGGTGAAACGGATCGGCCGAAACTCAGAACGGAACGCAACAACACCCCACATCCGTTGTGTCTTGAAGAAGAATCACGGGTCGAACGAATCATGAAGACCCAGAACAAGGTCCCACCGAGACCGACGCGGCTAGAGAACCCGACCAAGTTCGACCAAGTTTCTGCTTGATGGCGGCGTGCTCCGTATTTGTTTGATCATCGTCGGGGGAGATGAGCTGTCCATGAACAATGCACGTCGATACGTGGTATGTCCCTGCTGAAGAAGATGCCGGGTTGTCCTCATCGAGCTCGCCTCGAAGTTGTGGTGGTATAAGACGAGGCCTTTGGCAATATTGGCCAGGGGGGGAACGGCCAGCTCGGAGTAGGTATCGAGATGATGAGCATCGCATCGAATTCCATCACAATCTCGGCAGACTGCATTTTATGACGGAACCTGGACAAATACGTAGCAGCAGTACCGGGCAGTAATACCACATACGAAGCACTCCATGGTAAACCCGCTGGTCTCGAAGAGGCAAAGAGCATTGTTGCTTGGTCAAGCCGCGAAATGAGAAGAGCAGGGACCTAATTTCCAGCGCAGCTCAGGAGACGATGACAGCTGTTTGCTGCAATGGGCACATAACCCAAGGAACATACGAAGTGGGCAAGCCGCGCATCTTGGAGTGAACGGAGCCGCTCGCTAGGGACCCCGAAGAAGAAAAAAAAGATGATGAAGACGCGATGCAAGCCTGATAGCATTTCAGCATTGCTGATCTTGGTCGAGAAAATGGCCTGCGCGGTCACAGAGGGGACTGGTACTTGTCGCATTGGCCCCCTCCAACCTCTAACAACCACCACCTCTTTACCTACCTAGGCGCCATACCGAGATCCTTGCAGTCCTCGGCATGGTCCCACAAGCCGGCGCCAAGAAAAGGCGTGGTTGAGCTGACGGCTATGTGGATCTCGATTGATTGCCTTCCAGACAGTTGCGGACCGTGTGCGGTGATCACGGTGGTGCACTGTTGGCACATACCCTAGATGTGCTTTTTGCCTGCGCTCAACATCAGGCTCTGGGCTGTTCGTGAGGTGAGGGGTAAATGTGGCGGCAAGAAAGGACCAAAGGCAATAAGGTAGTGACTTGGTGGCAAGAAATCAAAGCAAGACGCCTCTCGGAACGAACCAGATGAAGGGGAAAGATGAGGTTGAAGTGACAGGCCAAGCACTTGATCCATCTTTTATCCAGATCCCATGGGAAGTTAGGAAGTCTTCAGAATGAGCTCGGGTAGAGCACCCACGTCTAAAGGCTACCCAGCCAAGAAGTTCCGTCACTTTGCAGTGACGAGCAACTACAGACTTTAGCAGGAGCCGCACGGGACTGTGGGCTAATGCCTTGGCCGTCACAAGCACTTGGGGCGTTGTTTGTCTCGGCGGGATGTCCTGCATGTCTCGGAAAAAAAAGTTGGCCTTGGACTCGGAATCAGAGAAAGCGAAGTAGGTAAAGGGACGCACACTCGGTGTCAAGGGGCGAAGAACGACGAAATATTGTCAGTCCATCCACTACCTAGACTTGAGTTGGGGCAACAAACGGTCCTCACAACAACGGCGAGGAGGTCACCTGCACCCAGATGCGATTGCGCGAGAGCCACGACTGAGGCTCTAGTTGTCTCGGCGGAGGGTTTTGGGGTTGACGAGGAGCCTTCCTTGAATGGCTGATGTCCAAATCGCAACTAGGCATTGTGATTTGGATGGATGAATGACACCAGAGGTTCGAGTGGGTGTGGATGATGCCGCTCGAGTACGGATTGGGTTCGGCGTGCAAGGATTCTAGACCCGTGGATGGATGGATGCCTTGTCAGAGCCAAAAGTCGGAGGACGAGTGGCATTGCTGGTGTGGAAAAGGATTGAAGCAGGCGCGTGGTCCATCCCATCTCGATGCTCGTGTGCTCCTACCTCAACCTTGGGGCTGCAGCTTCCTGCATCCAGTCGTGCATGTCGCAACAGCACAAAGGTCCATTGCAGCTGGCCCCCACAAACAAATGAAACATTTGAGGAGGAACGGACGATCCGTTGTGGCCTGGAAGCACTCCGCACTCCGTAGGCACTAGGTATGTACATCGTAGGTAGTAGGTTATGGCCGTTTGTGTCTATTTTGGGTGTCGAGAAGCCAACTGCAGAGCTCAGCAGGTTCGCAAAGAAAAAGCACCTATGCGGATGCGTATTGGGACTTCTATTTGATCATTCTGGTGTTGGTTAGATTTGCACACTTATGCCGGCCCCCATTTATTAGGGCCACGCGCATCGAGGATAAGGCCATGTCGGTACTTCTGTCACCATCCATACTAGGTACCTCCGGACAAGTAAGTACCTTAGGTACACATATGAAGTCCGGAGCAGTATGCCTTCATCGTAGGGCGTCACAATCGCTCTCTCATCATGTTCCTCTCTCAGATGTATTTCATCAACATGGCGCAACTCGCAGAAGGTCGGGGTTGGTTTTGATCGAGGGCATGCCTCTCCACCAAGTCAGGGCTTGCTTGGATGGGACGGGATCCCACGGAACACACTGGAGATAATGGAGGGTCGGCGGCTGACGGAAACCGGGACAGTTGGGGTTGGGAGCGTGACCTGATATGACATGACCTGACCCGACACTTGTGTGCATCGCCATGTCTCCCAACGAAGCACCGAGGGGGACAATGTCCAAGGTACCGGGTGTGTCAGCGAACGCGGTAATGTGACAATCCAGCCAGCTTCATCAATGTGCAGCCGCTATCAAGCCACAGAGCTGGGGCAGGATTACCATTTGTTCTGTGCACTGCCAGGCCAATGAGACCAAGTGGTTGTGAAGGAGCCTCTGGCCTCATGATGTGCCGGGCTCCTTCAAGGGTCCAGGAAGATACAAGCCAAGACGGCCAAGGGCAAAGCCAATCAGACCAAGCCAAGCCAAGCCAACGTCGGCGAGGGAAGTGGAAAGGACGGAGAGACGTGTCAGTGGGTGTGCTCCCCTGGGTGTTATTACGACTCTTATTGCTGTTTTTATTTTATTAACGGCGATCCACCGAATGTCCAGCGTCAAAGTCATCGATGAGAGCTCCCTTGGCACGGATCACTTATTGGTGCTGTCTCAACGGACAAGAACCTGGAAGCCAAGGGTCATGGACCAGGGGTGGATGGCTCGGAGGTAGTGTATGGCTCCCATGGCCCATGATCCTTGGGAGAGGGCAAGGGGNNTCACGAGTTGGGTCAGAGGGAGGCTGATCCTGATCCGGCCTTGATTGGGCTTCGCTCGAAGTCTGGGAACTGGGAAGATTATTATTAGGTGCGTACGACCCAATGCCCGAGAAACACACCAAGGAAAAAAAGGAAGAGGGAAAAAAGGATGGAGAACCCGGATTGGGATAGGGTGGCTCTAGACGAGACATGCGGCAAGACAATAGCGAGACAAACGCAGCAACCATGGAGGTAGGTATTGACGGTGTGTGTGAGAGGCCCGGGGGAGCGAGCACATGGTTCTGATACACTAATGACTCCGTGACGGAGTGCAAGGAGGTCAAGTGACCAGCCATTTTGCTCGGCATTGTGGGGATAGAGAGCCGCGAGCTATTGGATCAACGACTTGAAGATCGATATTCAATCGTCCCTTTCCAATAGAGTCTCGTCTGAAGACCCTGTTGGAAGCGAAAAGAGGGATCCGGCGGCTCGCAACGAGATTTGATTCCCGTTTCTCGTCCAGTGACCCGCTCGGTCGAGTCAGAAAAGAGACCTGAGTGTACACTGTAGACACGGGGGTGAATGGCTTAGTGTGATCGGATATGGGGATGGGGATGTATTCAACGGAGGGCTCACCGCGAGGTTCCATTGGGTTTTATTCCATATAACGGTTTACAGCGGTTCCGTCCAAGGTAACTTTGAGCGGTCTGTGTCGTGTCTTTGGGACAATGGTGTTGCTGGCAGTGTCGCCATGGGCGCTTACAAGGCCATTTGACCCAGCCCGAGCCCGGTTCTTATTATTGAGCTCGCGGGCGTGGTTCCGCGCCTTGCCCATCATCCCTGGGAATAGTAAGAAACGGGAGTGGAAGGGGGATCGAGCTCGAGAAATAGTGATTGAAGAGCATGAAGACGGAGGAATTGTTTTTTTTTTTTTTTTTAGCACGTCGATGGTTTTTTTTTTTCTTTCATTATTTTTTTCCGACTAGGTACAATATCTATGTAAAAGGTTGCGTGCATTAGCAGAGCTCCTTCTTCGATTCACATCAAGAAGACCTACCCTGGAAAGAAGCATCCACACATCGAAAGGAAGGAGCCTGGAAGGTTATCTCCCGGAGGTGAGAAGGCAGGTACGTAGCGATAGGTGGGAGATGCCGCTGCATTTTTGCCCACCGCTAGCGCTGGGGCCTGTTGCGCCTGCTGGGGACCCGGCAGGTCGACGGGGCCACAGCGGGTTCTGCAATTTCGGGCCCACTCGTTTAATGCAGCACAGACCAACGACTCACCCAGCAACAACAACAGTCAAGAGGAGAAAGGAAAAAGGACGAAAAGAACGTTGGGTGAATTTCAAGGGGTCTCAAGTTGAGATCAAGGGAGGCGGGGTGACTTGGGGAGAAGATAACGTAGCCCGCTGCGACAAGATAGAATGGAGGCTACGAACTAGGTGACGTTAGTGCGAAAGGATATGATTTTGAACGAGGGTGGTGGGAGGTGAGCAGTGAGTACGAAGTACTTCGTAAGTGCATGGCCATACCAGGGCAGGTGAGTGCCGGCCTTTGACGTGATAATGGTCAGTTACCTCGAGCAATGTCCGTGAGCCAGAGCTATCGGTGCTTTAGCGCCCACTGCCAGAGGGACAGCATGTACAGTAGCAGTGATTCAGGGGACTAACTCAGGGGAGATTTTCATCATCGGGGGCGAGGACAGGGAGTGACCTGGAGACCCGTCAGCCGAGGGCAAGTGGATGATTAGGGCAATGCCCAAGTATCAGAACGTGTTCCATTTGGGGGCCAGAGAGGTGAGTGAGGATGGCGAATAATCACCAAAAGAAGCCGCTGGCCAGATCAGTTGACCAACGAGAAGAAAAAAAAGAAAAAGAAAAATATACGGAATGCCTGGCTGCCTGGGTGCATGTGCTTGCAACAATGTACGAAGTAGGTACCTGAGAACCATGCCCTGAAGTTGGTGAGATGGGCGCTCCTTCAAAGCTCATGCTCCGATGCCATCGGTTGATGCCACGCCCCCCCCGGGAAATTCCCAATAAAAAAGAAAAGTAATGCTGTAACCCGGATAGGAAAAAAACGAAACCAAGCCTGACCCAACCACAAGAACACCACCTCGCCAACAAAGTCGTGTTCCAAAGCTCAAGGGGACTCAGGTTGGCCCGGGCACACCGTCACCAACTGACTCCCGACCGATGCTAGCACAGGCATCGTCCTGAGGTTTCTAGGGCCTTCAGTGAATCAACATACCATATTCTCTCTCATTCACGGGGTCCTGGCATTATGGTTGTCTCCTCCTTGGTTGCCTGCTCTGATTGGTTCGTTGGTTAATATTCGGTTTATTCCTTATTATTTATTTCTTCACCCTACCAACGCTAGTGGCGCCCACTCCCACCTGTTTTCTTCCCTAACCACACTCCCCTCCCTTGCCAAACCACCCCCGCCTGTTTCTTCTCTCTCTCTCACACACACTCTCTCTCCCGTCGAGGTCCCATTCCCTCCTAATTCCCACATCCACACCCCTTCACACTCCCGGGTTCTCTCCCCAGAGCAAACCACAAGCAAATAAGTAGCCCAAGCTTCCCCGTGTCCTGCTGGGCCTTTCTTCCCTCCCTCTTCCTTCCCTCTGCCTTACCTACTCTTCAAACCATACCGCGTCTCTTGACCATCCAACGCTTTTCTGGATCATCTCCTTTTTTTCTTTCTTTTTCTTTTATACCAACGTCTTTGTTTGTGATACCCCAGTCTCGTTTGATACCCCCCCAAAATCCTTCAGAATGGCCGATGAACAGAAGAACGTCGTGGTCCCTCAGGACGCCAAGCTTGAGACCACTCCCGCTCCCGCCCTTGTCGAGCCTCCTAAGCCCGCCGAAGAGACTCCCGCCGTCGCCGAGACTGCTCCCGCTGCTGAGGATAAGCCTGTCGAGGAGTCCAAGCCCGCCGAGACCACCGAGGAGGCCCCCAAGGAGGAGGTCAAGGAGGAGGTCAAGCCTGTTGAGGAGGGTCACCTGAACCACAAGGCTCAGGGCGCCAGCTTCCCCAAGTAAGTGGTTCCATGCTAACGAAACGACCTGGCGACGTCGCGCACATGCCTAGCGATGCGAAAACCACACCATACTAATATCACACACTAGGAACTTCCTCTCCACCAAGGAGTTCTTCTTCTTCGGCACCGAGCCCGTCGAGCGCAAGGATCTTTCTCACTATGAGAAGTCCGAGAAGTCGACCAAGACCGCCCACGCCAACATTGCTTGGGCCTCTGTTTCTGGCAAGGGTCTTCTCTTCGTCGGCGACAAGGCCAGCCCCACTGGCGTCATCAACCTGGTAAGTTGCGGATCCACTACAGCATGCGCCTTAACGAGAGGTCAACTGCCGGCAGATCGCTAACCGTCAACCCCACAGGCCGATGCCACCGAACCCGAGGTCGATGGCTCCCACAAGTTCCACCTCACCTCCAAGGGCAACAAGCACACCTTCAAGGCCACTACCACTGCTGAGCGCGATAACTGGGTCGCCCAGCTCAAGCTGAAGATTGGCGAGGCCAAGGAGCTCAGCGAGTCTGTGACCGAGTCTGAAGCCTACAAGGCCACCCTTGAGAGCTTCAACCCCGCCCCCGCGCCCAAGAAGGAGGAGAAGGCTGTCGAGACTCCTAAGGAGGAAGCCCCCAAGGAAGAGGCCCCCAAGGCCGAGGAGGCTCCTGCTGCTGAGGAGGCTCCCAAGGAGGAGGAGGTCAAGGACGAGCGCAAGAAGGACGTCAAGTCGGATGAGCCCAAGCGCCGATCCGCCAGCCGAAAGCGCGCTTCCTTCTTCGGCTTCGGCAAGAAGGACGAGCCCAAGAAGGAGGAGGCCAAGCCTGCTGAGGAGGTTGCCCCTGTCGAGACTCCTGCTGAGGAAGCTCCCAAGATCGAGGAGGCCCCCAAGCCTGTTGAGGAGGCTCCCAAGATTGAGGAAGCCCCCAAGCCTGCCGAGGAAGCTCCCAAGGCTGAGGAGGCCCCTGTCGCTGAGGAGAAGCCGGCCGAGGAGAAGCCCGCTGAGAGCCCCAAGGAGAAGCCCTCCGCCTCCAAGCGCAACAGCTTCTTCGGTAGCGTCTTCTCCAAGAAGGAGAAGAAGACCCCCGAGCTGAAGCCCACCGAGCCTGTCGATGCCCCCAAGGAGGCCGAGGCTGCTGAGACCGCCCCCGTCATCCCCCCCG